>RJWM01022887.1:0-32972 GCA_004363535.1 Dasyprocta punctata | reverse complement strand
ATATATATATATATATATATAAAATCAAATGGCCCATTGCAGTAAAGATATGAATTTAAATTCCCCACAACTGCTTCTGGTAGAAGTGTGTGAGGTTTACAACACAACTGATGACAGAAATTTATATAATATTTTAGATCTACCCTATTCTGTAAAATTTAAAAAAATAATAATGGCAATGAGACATTAACCTTCACAGAAAGCAGCTGCCTGTAAGATGAGGATAAGCAGCCTTAGACCTGGAGGGATTCCCGGGTAAGCTGACTTGCCCCTCAACCCAGGTGTACTCATCCATGCACCCCTGGGCCCTGCCTGTCCCCCGATAACCAGCTGACTACACGTGTCCTTTACTGCTGCCCATTTAAGGAGATGTCTGAGACCCCGCTCACCCTGACCGGGGCGAGGATGCTGAAACCCCGCGCGTGCTCCTGTCGGCGGTATCTAATCTGTGGCATCAAACCCCGGCATCAGGTCCCTCCTGCTGGCCCCAGGACAGCGTCTGGCTTCCTAACTTCCTGCCTAATGGATCTCGCTGTGCAAATTGGACTTTTTGGGCTTTATTGCCCCCTAAGGGGATTACTGCTGGATGATATTCATGTACTCTTTTTCTCATTCTTTATCTATTATTTACACAAGGAAATATTCCTGTTTTTCTTTCTGAATATTCTCAGTTATTCCTGGCACTAACGGAAGAATTTTGGTAAGTTTTATAAATTACCTCTTACTGCCCATTTCCGGGCTCCTGTGTTACAGGACTTCACGCCGAATCTACTGTAAGTAGCGATTCACTGCCTACAGTAATTGAGACGACACTGGTGTTACAGGATATCGCCACTTATTTCCTCTGGGGACCCTGGGCATGAGGTGTGGGTGCTGGAATCCAGCTGGGGTGGCCTCAGCTACGCATCAGCCCCAGGGCTGCTGCAGGCCACCTTAGGGTACCAGATTGTACCCCGTGACCTCCCTGACATGCTGCAGGGCTTGGTGCCTGTGACACAGCCACACTTGATCCTCAGGTCCACATGCTCCGTGGGTAGGAAGGAGTCTCTCGGGCAGACCGGCAGAACTTTGCCTTGGACACAGAGATACACAGGCAGACACCTTTGGCAGGGGGGATCTGTTCTGACCTCTACTTTGCCAAACTCAAGACCCACTAATGTGGAGGCTGCACAGGGTAATGAGTGCCCGCTCCGACAGTGTCCGCCTCCAGACGGGGTTCCGTGTGCAGATGGTGCTCTGACCTTGGAGTCTGGAAAGAAAAGCCCTGCTGCTGTTCATGGTGTGTGTTCTCTGCTGAGTCTCCACAGCCCTTGCCAGGCGACCATGGTCCCATGGCCAGAGCAGCTCCCCAGTGCACAGTGCAGGGTCACAAGGCGCCTGCTCCAATGGCGTGGAGTCCAGTGGCCACAGTCATCCAACAGGTGAGCGAGATGGAGATTCCTGCAAAGGCCTGTGGGAGAATCTGAGCTGAAAGACAGTCCAGAAAAGGGGAGAGGGCCGGATTTTCCCTGAGGATCAAGGCTGCATCAGAAACATGACCAGGAGTGGGGCGGACTCACTAGGCTCTTCTCCACCACCAACTGCCTGTCTCTGTGCTAGTCAAGCAAGCAGACACGAGCTTTCACCTGTCTGTGTTTGAGTTTTGATTCTGGTGACACAGGCTAGCACTGGGGAGCCTTTGCAGGTGAGTGTGAGGGTGAAGGAATCTACAGGAGGGGACACGTCGAGGGAACCCAGCAAGCAGGACATCTTGGGCCATTAGTGGCTCTAAATAGCTTGCTACATCATTTTCAAAATGCTAAAATACAACCCTTAATGTTAAATTTGAACTCTTATTGGTGGTGTGAGTTAGGGATCCAATAACCTGAAAAATAAATGAACTCCAGTGCCAGAAGAATGTCAGCTGAGTGTGACATGGAGACACAATGAGGTAGGAGGAAGTCCGAAGCCACACGTGGTCACATGAGTCTATCCTAGAAGCACACAGACATCAAGGGCCTGGAGTCCAGGGATCATTGGAGAACCCGCGATGCCCAGGAACCTCCGGAAGCCCCCCTGCAGCAGCCCAGTGATTTCAGAAGCGTCTCGTGGAGCTTCTCTGCACAGCTGCACAGAGGGCAGAGTCAGGGGTGAGTGACACCACCCCAACAGGGCATCATCACGGTCAGATGTCTGTGCAGTGTTCAGACAAAAACTTCCAAACGAAAACATTATAAGCTGGGGTTCCATACTCACAGTATTTCATAATCAAGAGTACTTAGGGATTTACATGAATACTTAGAAGTAACATAGCCAGACTTAACATTTTAATGCCAAAAACTGCGCTCACCAGAAGTTAAGGGACTTATTCAAGACTAAGAGCAGCAGGGACATAAGCCTGAATTCTGGAACCTAAACGCAGCGATCTTCCTCTCCGTGGGCATCCTGTCACTGGCATTTCCCACCCATGATCCTGAAACTTGCCCCGCACTGGGGAGGGGCACTGTCGCTTTCTTGGGATGTGCGGAGACGTCACAGTAGATTCCTGGATGTTCATAGATTTCTCCTGTAGGAGAGATGCTGGGTTGTCTTTTAAAGGATGAAGAGTAACTTTACTGGGAGGGTGAATGGAAAAGGAGGGATTGTGTTAACGCGCACAGAGAAGTAGAGGAGGAAAGGTTTATCTATGGTTTAATTTCACTGTAACCCTGTTTCGTTTTCCACCAAGACCTGTGATGGAGGTAAGGAGGGAGACGGCAGATGAGCCGCCCGGCAGACTGGATGCCAGGAGACTGACGATGTCCCACACCCTGCGAAACAGCTGCACAGCTGGAACTTCATGCAATTTACATGAGGACATAACTCCACACCGCTTTCTCGGCTTAAGTGGGTTGTTTGCAAGCAAACTGCTGTGACCTTCCTCTGAGACCATAAACCGGCGGGTTCTCATGGCTCCCCAAAGCCTTGGGAGTGGCTGGGATATGTTTCAGGGAACAAGCCTGCACCTGAGCTCTTGGTTGTTTTGTTAGTTTGTTTGTTTTTTAAATCACGTGTTCGGGCCACAGTCAAACCCCCTTCCCCATAAAATGAGAAACAAAAGTGCACATTGCATTAAACATTAAAGAAAATGCATGAAACCATTAGGAAAAAAAAAGAAAAAAAAAAAACTGTGAACTCCAGACCCTAAAGGAATGTGTCCTCGGGTCCAGGCTTACAGCCTTCCTTCCCTCTGTGGTGACGCCGGGCTCACGAACACTCGCACCGGTTTCGTCAGAGCTGGCGACAGACAGGAAGGGGAGAGCCGTCGGTCAGACCCTGACGGCCTCCGCGGGTTCTGTGAGGGGCTCGTTGGTCTACTCTTCCTGCTTGGTCATCACAGCTTCTGATTCGTCTGGTGCTGCCCGAGTCTTCATTCCCGTGGAGGAGACTCCCAGGTCCTTGGCTCAGCAGGGCCAAGTGGCCAGGGCAGCTCTCTCCCAGTGGTGCCCACAGGGGACCCCAGGTGTTGGCATCAGTCCATTCTCCCTGTCTCCTGAGTCCTGGTCTTCCTGCTCTTGGAAAGACAAGAGGCACAGCCTGGATGCCCTGGAGGCTCGTTAGGCCAGGGTCTGGGATCCTGTTTCTGACCCCTTCTCTGGAAAGCAGCATCCCCGGGCTGCCCTGGGAGCTCCAGTTCCAACAGCCGCTTGGGTTTTCAGCCCTTGAGGTATAACTCTTGCCTGCTCTGCTTTCTGGCTCCATTGTGTGAGTTCTAGCAATCTACTGTTTCCAGGCCCGATCACTCATAAAGAAAATGGAGAAGCCGGGCCTGGTGGCGCACACCTTTAATCCCAGCACTTGGGTGGCTGAGGTAGGAGGAGCGCTGTGAGTTCGAGGCCGGCTTGGGCTACAACACTGAGCGCAAGGCCAGCCTGAGCTACACAGTGCGACCCTGCCTTGAAAAACCAGGGCTGGGAGTTTGGCTCAGTGGCTTAAGTGCCTGCCCTGGCAGGTGCAAGGTTGTGAGTTGATCCCTGGTGCCACAAAAAAAAAAAAAAAAAAAAAAGAAAGAGAGAGAAAACGGAGAACTCATGAGTGCTAAGGAGAGAATAAAACGGGGCCTTGCATCTCCAGTGCAAATAAAGGCAGTTCTAACCCCAAAGAAGCACATTCTATAGCTAGCAAGTCCCGAAGGCTAGACAACCCACGGTCCAGGGTGCTGGGGGCTCCCACCTTGGGGTGCTCTGCGTGGAAATCAGCTGCTGGGGACAGTTCAGGGCCTGGTCTCTCCACACACAGGGCGGGCTGCCACTGACATTCCCTGTGGGGTGTTTTCTGGAATTTGGGGGAGAAGAGAGATACCTAAAAATGATCTCTTCATTGAAGATAACACGCAGGTGCCTGGACATTGCTGAGCAGGGTCAGTGGGCATCTTGGGTCACCAGTGGGACCGAAGCCTGGGGTTCTGTTGGCAGCTGATTCTGTCCAATTTGGCTACTCACACATTCAGTCACTGAGTAAATTTTACTGAATGCCACATACACGCCAGGCACTACCGAGATGCCAGTGGAAAAGATGTACAGTGCCCAAGCACCGAGGAAGAGGCTGACAATACCTGAGTGGAGCTTGGCAGGAATCACAGCAGCACGGGCAGGTCCCCAACTAAAGCAGCTCGTGCCAAGTGGAAGATGCTGCTAAGTGTGCAGATTAACTCATGGACAAAGGCCCAAGGGCAGTCTGAAAACTACGTTTTCAGTCACATAGAAACTACACTTCTGATCAAAACAAAATTTGGGAGCCTGAAGCAGAAGGATCACAAGTTCCAGCCCAACCGAGGTAACTTAACTGGAAATAAAAAATACAAGAGTCTGGGATGTAGCGCAGTGCAAAGAGCCTGGGTTAAATTCCTAATTCCGAAAGAACAAATAAAGTGGCATGATTCAGGGAAGAACCATCAGTCAGTGTTTCCTGACTGCATGCAAGCTGGGACACCGCAGGCGGCGGCTTAGCAGGTCCTCAACAATCTGCCTCTGCTTGAGCTAGCCCCGGTCTGTGCTGGCTGCAGCACCGCCTTCCTCAGTAAAAGTCACCGTGGCCCTGAAGAGCAGGTCTCTTAGGCACAGGAGCCTGGCATCCTTGCTTTCACCTTCAGCAAAGAAAAACAAAACCAAACAAAAAAAACCCCTGCAGCCTGCAGCCTAGGAAGGCAGACACCCCGCTGCAGGCAGTGAGGTCCTGGAAGGGAAAGCACCCCTTCTGTGTTGCTAGTGCTACCTCCAGCATGACACCTAGGGACATTGTCACAAGTCTCAGTAGCACGAACAGATCAACAGGTGAATTTAAAATGACCTGCGGTCACACCAGATCAAAGCTCTTTGAATAAAGCTTATCCCCATGAAGATGCATTTCCTTCCACAGATAATTGAAAGCTTTGGCTTTCAATTGCAAATGATTGGAAAAATGGAGAAAGAAATGAAGACCTACAAGCTACTCCAGCAGGAAGCAGCCAGTCATCCTCCTCTTACAATCCACGTCCCTGAGCTGCATCCTGACCGTTTATTTGAAAATCTGGATAAATATCGGGAAAAATGTTTTCTCATTTGCGTAAAGCCACAGTAGCCTAATACAACTTTTATCTCTCCTGCATTTCAATAATGTAGCAAGGGCAGCAGAGGTGACCGCACATTAGAGCTGCCTTGTGAGTGATAATGAAGAGTGAAACCTAGGCACTGGGAGGAAAAGGCGCAGGTCACTGGCGAGGCTGCCCAGAACGTACATGGCTAACAGGAGAGGGACAGCCCAGGATCTGAGCTCCACCGGAGCCTCTTTCTAGGAAGTTTGTCGTGGTAATTGTACCCTAAGAGGACGAGAAGGATGCATTTCTTCTTGCTGTTTCCCAACATAGCCCCTTCCTTCGCTGTGTCCAGCTTACCAGAGCTAACATCCAGCAGAGCTTTCCTGTAACCCAGGCAGGACACACCCACCTTACGGTCAGTGAGGTCACTTCCTGGAGGAGGAACGCAGCTCTGATCCCCCGCCTAGCGCTGGACCCCAGGGAGGAGGGAGCAGGTCCCCTCCCCATCCTGTGCTCTGTGGTTCTCTTCCCAACAGGGACGTTCACACAGGCTTTGTCAGGGGACAGGATGCTGATTCTTGCAAATGGACTGGGCCACTCTTGGAGGGTTTTCTTTTTTTCTCTTTCATCTTCTCTGGCCAACAGCCCAAGGGCATGGTTTCATCTTTTCCTATTCTCATTGCCATCATCCCCATCCCCACCTGCACCTCCATCCCCACCCCACCCCCTTCTGCGTCTTCACTGAGCTCTGTCTTCACCTCTATCTTCATCTTTTGGGGTCCACCACCCTGTTTTTGTCCTGAGACCGTCTCATATGTCCACAATGACATTGGGCTTCAGATAAAAACATATTCAAAGCCCTTAAAGTTCCTTGGTCCTGTCCTGGTTATTGCAAATTCTAGCTAAATTTCTAATATCACTTTTTATTTTCTTTTGACTTTGTACATATCATAGACAGACATTTTATGAAGAGGAAAAGTCAAGTGTGTTAGTTAGAGTTCTATCCAAAGTGACAAATCACTGAGAAAATGAAGTCAACAAAGGGAATAATTTCTTTAGGCTCATGGTCCTAGAGGTCTCAGTCCATTGTCCCTTGACCCCAGGGCTTCCGGGCCAGTGGCAAGATGGTGCAACATGGGGTGATCTCACTTACTGCCTCATGGCCCCACAACCTCTTCCTTGTGGTTTCACCACCACAACCCCCACTGCCCCGTAGCGCTGCAGGCTAAAGACCACCTGGCCTTTGGAATTCGCCTGGATTTTTAATTTGGGGCTGTGGCGAGTGTGTTTACTGTGCGTGTTCCCCCACTGCCTGTCTGCAGACATGTATCTCTGGCTCTCCAAGGTCCCGGTCTGGGAATGGCAGGACTGGCCATGGGTAGGTGCCTGTTAACTTTAAGAAACTGCCCAACCCTTCCACAAAGCCACAGCATCTAGCACTCCTCCTGACGGTGGTTTGGCTCTGTCTGCCCTGCACCCTGCCGCCAGGAGGAGTCTCATCGGATCCTTTTTATTGTTTTATTGGTGAGACACAGTGGGTCTTTACAGGTCACTCAGGAGGTCTGGCAGCTTTCAAGGCACCCTGCATCGCTCCCCCGCTGTGGACTTGAAACCGGAGGGAATGCAGGGAGGAGCTGATCCTGGAACCACAGTGTGACCTCGGCAGGATCCTCTAAGCTCTCGGCAGCGAGATGAGTGGCCTGGGACTCAGGACAGGTAAGTGACAGGTCACACTGTCTAGCTACGGCTGTGGGCCCAGACGTTTGCTTTCTGTGAAAGGTTTTGCAGCCAGCACTGGGAAGCTGTTTGGCACTGAATCTGTGATAAGAACGTTCTGAATAAAATCTTTGGTTACTACTGCTATGATTATTCTTATTATTTCTTGCTTAGCATTTTACCCCCAGCCTTCTCCTCCGGGCAGCTCCTGTCACCACACTGCACTCCTCCCCTTGCAGTGGACCTGCTGACGTGCTGGCCACCGTCACGTGGAGGCCCCAGGGACCTCTGTCCAGATGTGGAGGAGGAAATCCTTCTTTCAAGTGAAAAGCCCTTGTAGCTCTCAGATGAATGTCTAGGCCATCCAGCAGGGGCAGAGGAAATAAGTCCTAACTCTGGGCGGGGACAGGTTGGTGACCCAGTCACACCCTCCCTCCACCCCCCTCTGCCTCCCTGCATGCTGGGGTGGAGGCCCGGGACCAGGAGCACTGCTGGTGGGGAGAGGACATTGTGTCTCCTGCAGAGGGACAGGGTTGGGAGGCCTGGCTGGAGCACCCGTCATCAGCTACAGTGGCAGCGGCGTGGAGGAGCTGGCCCCACAGTGTGGGCACAGGCGGGGCATGGTCCAGAGGGGACAGCAGAGACGAGGGCCAGGCAGGGAACAGCATGCTATCCATGGAGGTGAGGACACAGTGGGCCTTGGTCACCAGGATGCATCCTAGATCAGGCCGTCTGCTGTGGCTTCCGTTTCCAGTGCTGTGGGGAAACAAGCTCGGTTGGCTTTGGAAGAAACAGCACAGCATTATCAGTTATTCATAACCTGCGATGAATAGTCAAGGCGGCACGGAAATACACGTGCATTTGGTGGCCAAGAGGGCCCTCGGTGGAGGCCCCAAGGCTGCTTCCCAACACCATTTCCACCCCTTCTGCTCACCAAGATGGGAGGCAACACACCTTGCAGACAGCTGCCGGGGCAAGGCACTCCTGCCTCGGCCTCCTTCAGGGATGGGGATGGGGACGGTGAGGGGAGGCAGTGGGGTGTCCACTGGGCCAGCCACTCCTCAAACTCATGTGCACACACTCGCACGTCTTTGTCGACCCCCTTCGTTCTCGTCATCTCTGCGTTTTAGTTCTGCGGATTTACTTTTTCAAGTTTTTGGCAATTGACCCTAGTGTTGCTGAACTGATTTTAAAAAGAAAAACTGCTTAGTTGCTTTTTAGTTTAATTTTTACTTTTAGAATGCCAATATCATGGTGTTTTTTTTAAAACTTGGATTGTAAAATGAAAATGCATGAGAGAGGAGAAAAATTGTAGATGATGAAACTATGAAAGAAAATCCCACTGAAATTCAAAGCAGCTCTTTGGCCCTCCCTGTCCTGGGTGATTGCAAGATGACATTTCAGAAGTGTGCGATCAGAGTGAGGGAAAGCTGGGCCTTCCTCTCTGTTCTGTCTGGGGACCTGCGCTGTATATCAGCCGCTGGAGGAGGCCCCCACTGGGCTCCGAGCCCCCTAATCAATAAGTCACAGTTAGGGCCCCTCAGGAGCTCACTGTTGGTAGAACTACCTACTCACTGCTGGCAAGGTTTGCTCCGTATTTACTATGCACAGCCTATGTGGGTTGCACACTCGCTATAAATCTTAGCCCTAAGATATTAACATAATTAGATTGCCTTGCCTTGGGATAGGTCCAGCAACTACAGCACGCCCAGCTCTAGCCCAGAGGCCTGTGCTGGTCCCAGGACGTCGCTCTGTAAGCGTTCTACTCCTGCAGCAGTTGGCCCTGACATAAGACACAGTCCATTTGGTAGAGGCAGAATCGTGCGGCGGCTAATGCATTCTGTCAGTGGACTAAGAGTGCAGCATCCGAGCCTCCCCTTCTGTCTTCCAGGAAGACAGCGCACGTGAAACTTGTGCTGGGGAAGTGGCCTGAGCCTTTTATTAACTCACTTTAACAATGAAGAGGGATCGCTGGCGACTGTACAATGTAATGAAGAATTCACATTCTGTGCAATAAGGCTGCTCCCTGCTGCGAGAAGATTTATGGCCATAGGACGGTTTTTAATTAGATGGCAGGCAGAGCAGCCCCTGCTCCCCGGCCGGCCCTTCCCTCCTGCATCTCTGCACAGAGCAGGTGCCAAGCGCAGGTGTGAACCTGGGAGTCTGCACTTGGGGGACGCGGAGGCCTGGCTCCCAGACCCAGGGTGGGATCGCTCTCCACATTTGCATCTAAAGGATGGCTTTTCTTCTTGTGGATCATCATGGATTGTATCCAAAGCTAAATTATATTTAAAAATTTATATCCACCAATAAACCAAATTTCTTGCCTTGAACATAATGAACATCAGCCAGAGAACAACGACATTCTAATGGAGCCAGAATAAGCACAACCTCTTAGAAATGTGTCTTCTGTATGGATTCTTTTTTGCTTGCTTGTTTGTGCGTCTGGTTTGTTTTGTTTTTGTTTTTGTTTTTGTTTTTTTCTGGGATTGAACTCAAGGCCTTCCCCCTAAACTACATCCCAGCCTCTTCTGACTTTCTGCTGTGAGGCAGGGTCTCACTAATTTGTTCAGGCTGGACTGAAACTTGCTATCCTCCTGCCTCGGCCTCCTGGAGTGCTCAGATTACAGGCGTGCACCACTGTGCCCAGACACAAGCTGGATTTCTCATCTGCTCAGCATCCTCTGACCTGTGTCTCTGCCCATCCCTAAAATAAATAACAAAGCATAAATGATGAACTGTGCTTCAGTCCGATGCTTCGGGCCAGGCTGACCCATTCCAAAGCCTGCCCCACTCATCCCCGGGGCTGTGTGCTGTCCAGGCACAGATGCTACTGGCAAAAGCCCAGTGCCGTGGATGGGGAGAGGCCAAGGGTTTTCTTGGCCAGGCTAACTTCGCCAGAGGGAAGGAGCAGCCACGGCTCCTGGGGGTGTGGACAGTGAGCAGGGAGACAGCCACATAGGCAATGGGGCCAGTGCGGGAGTCCAACTCAAGGTGAAGACGCTGTGGGGGGCTGGTGACTCCACAACAGCGCTTCTGACAGGTCCGCGTGGCTCCATGAGAACTCCGGGAACCCACATCCTCACGGTCACAGAGCAAGTGACAAGGGTACATCGAGGACTCACTCAGGAGGAGCCGTGGAACCCAAGCAGGTCTCATTGGGAAGTCCATGTGGTTTACCAGAAAGCCAGGGGCCAGTAGCCCCTCTTGGGACCTAGAACACCATGTGGGGAGGTGCCCGAGACGGCCTACCAAGCATGGTGGCTTCTCTCAGTGCTGTTGGGGTCCCCGTGATTCTCTCTGACTCTGCACCTCGGAGACCAGAGTCTCTGTCAGCAGCCTGCTGAGAGTCCAGCCGTGCATGCTCAGTGTTGGGTGGCGTCCCCAGAATCCCCCCAGACCTGAGGATGGGCCCTGGGTCAGCCATCGGGCATGGGTGTGCACACGCATGCGTGCACGTTTGTGGGGTTCATTATGATTTAAACATGAGATGAAATTGTGTGTGACAAATTCTCTAGGGAGAAACAACAACTATGGGGGGGTTCACAGGGGACACCCAATTCCTCTGTCCTCTCATTTCCCGGTGACTCAGTTTCTTGAAGCAAGCTCAGTCATAAGAGCTGCAAGAGATCAATCAGTGCAAAGCAGGCTCCAGATCAGCGTGAGCGCTTTTCTCCCGTCAGTCCTGAATCCGGCCCAAACTGTACGAAGCGAAGAGCTCTCTCACCTGGCTGACTTCCACCCTTGGGCCTTGCATGGTGGGCTCACTGAGCTCACTGAGATAGCCACACAGAGGGAGCCCAGAGCCACGCAGGCAGCAGGCGTCCGGTGAACTGTGCGGGACAGAGAGCAGAGCTGAGCCGTGACCGAGGGAACCGAGCGCCTGGGAATGAGAGAGCCCGGGGTCACTTCGGAGTAATGCAGCAGTCTGTGTCTATAAAAGGAACTAATATCAGACCACTTAGGAGAAATTATGGATATTTTATTTACCGAAAAAGCATATTACAAAAATAGATGCAATGTTTATAATTAGTACTAAGTAACAAGAGCTTGCTAATTACCGATATGAAACATTAAGCGCTGGAAAGAACAACGGGAAAGAAATGATTGAGCAGACGTCGCATTAAAGTCCAAAGAGACCTGTTAATGGCCGGCGCTTCCCGTTGAAATGGATCCCTGACTAAGACTGGCTGTAAGGGGTGCAGATCGCTCTGCAGAGCTGGGGGCCCAGGAAATGAGGAAGGGTCAGGTTCCGGTGCACGCTGGGCATTGTGGGTTTCAGCGGCAGGATTTTCTCTGAAACAGAGAATCTGCTGAAATTGCTAGGACTCTGGGAAAAGGCAGTTGACTTATCTTTTTCTTTCTTTTTTTTTGTTTTGTTTTTTGTTTTTTGTTTTTGTTTTTTGGTTTTTGAGACCTGGTCTCACTATGTAGTTCAGGCTAGTCTTGAACTTACTATGTAGTGCAGTCTGTCCTCTTGAATGCATGGCAGTCTTCCTGCCTCAGCCTCCCAGGTCCTGGGATTGCAGATGGGTGCCACCATGCCCAGGTTGGCAATTAATTTATCTACAGTTAAATGGCACTAACTATTAAAGTATTAAAGCAAGCTCAACTGTGTAAGTGCCTGCCTGGCAAGCACAAGGTTGTGAGTTCAATCCCCAGTACAAAAAAAAAAAAAAAAAAAAATTAAAGCATACAAAATTAATAAAACAAAATTTAAATCTGTCTTTAGTCTATTCATGAAACTCCATGTGTTATAGAATGTTTGTTCATACAGTCAAATGTATTGACTTCATGAGACTGCTTCAAGTGTCATTTTCATAAAATTTGTGCATTTTTAGGTCACAAAATGGCAATGATTTTTATTTACCATCTCTATCCTCTTGAGTGAGGACCGACTTCACCTTCAGGAATGGAGGGCAGACTGTGGTATCTCCTGCGTATAGAAATTTTCCTCCAAATGACGTGGAGTCTCAAGGGGAGCACATAGTTGGGGACATTCTTTGCGCTCTTGGTGGCAGGACAGATCTCACTCTGTGTCTCCCATGGGCTCACGTGCTGGGGGCGGGGACAGGGTCCCTGCTTCTGAGCCCCTGCTTCCTCATCACCTACGGAGCCACAAGTACCACTTCTCTCGCCCCGTTAAGGTCTCCTTGGGGTCAGAGGAAACGGGAAAAGGAAAGCGTTCCATGCAGTGTCCGCCTTCTCGGTTAATTAAAATCCCGGCTAAATGCACACACGAGCTTCTCCAATGAGTTTGCTCTGCCAAGAAGTATGCACTGTCTTCCTGGGGTCCTTAGTAAGAGCCAAAGGGACCACGCTTCCGGTATTCTCCCAACCACGGCCTCGCACCCTTCCTGGTCTGATGCCGGTCACACTACCCCACTGCCAGGTGGCTGCTCAGGAACTCTTGAAGTTCCTGAAGTCCCCGTTCAGTCAGGATCCCAGACACAGTTCTCAAGGGCATCATCATGGAGCCAGGCTTTCCATGTCCGAAGCCTGCGGCCAGGGAGAGGAAAAGCACAGATTGGGACCTCTTCTCTCTCTTCCTCTCTCCACCAAGGACAAAAGCAGCCAGCATGCCCATCAGGATGCGTGTGGGCTTGACGCAGCATCCCCTGCCTCGCCTGACCTTCGCTCCCAGCGAGCACCTGGTGTGTTTTGAGGCCAAGCGTGTACAGGAGACCCCATCAACGGAGGAACAAAATGTTCCCTCTCCACTCGTGTGGTTTGGTCATTGTAGCAGTCAGACCTCAAATTTTAAAAATAAAAATTATGGGTAAGTAACAGTGCACTTTATGTATGAATTCAGGGTCACAAGCTGCCGGCTTCCTGTTTACCCAGCCTTTCCTCCGTCACTTCTATTTGCGGCTGGAGTGGACACCACGACTTGTCCATGAAGCAGATTTCTGCTTGCCACCTGCTATTAGAGTGCCTCCATCAGAGTTAGATTGGAAGCTTTTCCCCCATTACACGGCCCAGCCCTCTCCTCGGAGCCGTTTCCTCCCCGCTGACTCAGCGGTGTGCAGAGGATGTGGCCCCCGGGTCCCGCTAACCTTGTTAGGCCGTGCACCTGGCAGGCGGGCTGGGCCCTGCATGCCACACGAAGTGAGCTGCCTGGTCCCTGAACTCCCTGTCTAAGGACACCAGGGTTCAGCACCGTCACTCCCAACCACCCGGCCCTTCGCAGAGCAGGAGGAGGAACGGCCAGTGAGTGCCATCTTGGTGGCTGGCAGGAGATGTATCTTAGCAAGAGAGTGACTGACACGGCAAAACGGGACTGTAAAAGTTAGATTTTCTTTTCCTTTAGACGCAAGTGGCTTCTCCAGACATCCTCAGGCCTAGGGCATAAATGACTCCCCCAAATCTCCTCAGACCAGGTGAGCAGACAGACTAGGCGGACGCTGGCACCAGGAGGCCCGAGCCCACCGAGAAGGGCAGTGTGAGCTGGGGATGGCCAGAAGCACAAAGCAAGCACGGACAGCTGCATGGTCTCTCTGCTCTGAAGAAACCCTTTTCCTTTTTATACCGAAAAAATGGCCTCCTTTTGGTCAGTGGTGAGCAAAGAAACCTGAGCCTGTGACCTAAGTGGCCAGTAGCAAGAACACTCTGTCCTCCAAGTACTTCACTGGACACCAAGACAGATACAGGGGCACCGAGCCTGGAAATGGTGATGATTGCACGGAAAGTTGAGATAGGACAGTCGCCGAGAGTTCGAGGCCAGCCTGGGCTACACAGTGAGTCCAAGGCCAGCTTAAACTGCATGGTGAGGCTCTGTCTCAACCAAACAAAACGCGAAAGTGAAGGACCTTAAGGGACCCCCAGGCTCAGCAGCGGGAGGAGCAGGGGAGGGGGACGCAGGTAGAGTCCAGGAAGGCCTGAGGCCTTGGCTTCCTTTTCAGAACAGAGAATACCCAGGTGTGGGCTCCGG
Source organism: Dasyprocta punctata (assembly GCA_004363535.1). Lineage (NCBI taxonomy): Eukaryota > Metazoa > Chordata > Mammalia > Rodentia > Dasyproctidae > Dasyprocta > Dasyprocta punctata. The sequence goes on along the minus strand of RJWM01022887.1, from coordinate 18,792 downwards.
TGGGCCCTGAGGGGCGCTTACACTCCTGAGGTCTTTGCTACCCCATCCCGTGAGCCAGATTCAGGCCGTGTCTGCAGCCCCGGCAGGCACTCAGCACGCGCGCTCCGGCCTGGGAACCACAGAGGCGCAAACACTCCAATCTGGAGTTAGGCGGAACCTCAGCTGCCTTTAAAGCACCGTGACTCATTCCCGGGTAAGAAGAGCTGTGTCCCCCTCCACCGACCTCCAGGGCAGGAGACCGGCACCCACAGCCGCTTAGCCCCTGTCCAGCCGGGGCTCTTCCGAGTGACTTCCAGGCGGCCTAAGAGTTGCTTCATGAATTTTTTTTTCACACTGGACTGAATAATTCAGCATCAGGGGCTGATTCTCTAGCATGCTGCAGTTCACGAGAGGGCACATCTGGAGCACAATTTTACAACCTATCGGAGCATAGGTTTCGAAGCTGTGAATGCTACATTCTGGGTCTTTTCCCTTAAAATCAGTGTTTTCAGATCCAAAAGCAAGAGCTATGCGTCAGCACTCACAACTCCCAGTCCCACACTGAAGGTTCACACGGATCTTGGGAGGCGAGGCTAACGCGTTATTTGTTTTAATAGTGAGCAGTTGTGTTTTAACAGGAGTTTAACATCCAAAGGGAAATAGCAGACTGGACGTTGAAGGCACGTTTTTCTGGCTTTAGACCCCTCTTCGAGCCCATTAGGAGTCACTGAAGAATCCCCAAGCCAGTCACAACCCAGGATTCGGCTTTTACAAGGAGGTTCTTGGAACTAGTCAGAAAAACCGAGAGTTTACAGCCCAAACTTCAGTGAGGTTTCTCAAGAAGACCTGACTTCAACTTCCATTCTGCCATTTCCGTTTGAATGCTAAACTTTTTTTTTATACAACTGCTCACTATTAAAACAAATAATGAGTCAACCCTTTCTTCCAAACTCAGGCCCACTCTCAAGGTTCTCGTCAAAGACAGAGAGAAACTTCCCACAGGGCTTCCGTGGTGTTAACCCCCATGAAGGATTAGAAACTAAGACAACAGGAAAGGCAGAGGAAGGCTAAATCCTGCACGATTACACAAATACAGGAAAAAGACAGGAACTGATCAGATTTTTGTCAGAAAGCATGAAAACCAAGAGCTGCGAGACAGGTGGGGTGGAGGGCTCCTTTGTCCTTGTCAACCAGATGAGTGTCCGTTAAGGGCTCTGGCCACTTCCCCAGCCTGCCCCGTGTAGTCTGGAGATCACAGATGGTGGCCACAGACTGCGGAACCCTCTCTGCCACTGCTTCCCCCAGCATCATGGCCTGATCCAGTCAGGAGCACAGGCGACAACCAAGGGAGCAAAGACAGACCCACTGCACCTGACGCTCCATGCAGGCTGCCTGCTACTTCCAGCGCCTGGGAGCCTGGCTCTGCTTCCACCGCGTCTGTGTGTGTGGAGAATGCTGTTTGACATGAAGATCACAGAGCATGCACCGTGACACTCAGAAGAACTCAACAACAGCACCGTGCATGGGGACCCCAGGACAGGCGACAGTGGCACCCTCTTAAAAATGTGGAGAAAGGATCAAAGTTTCCCCACATCGCTGGTGTGCATAGCATAAAACTACTCTAACTAAGAGAGCAGCACTTCTTGCATTGTCCTCTGCGGAGCTTCCTTCAGAAGTCACTGTGGTTTGGATCTGAAGTGCTGCAAAGGCCATGTGTGGAGGCTGTGGTCCCCAGCATGGCGTCACTGGGAGGCAGTGAAACTTGAGGGTGTGGAGCTGGGAGGACGGTCCCAGGTCCCTGAAGTGTCCTTCTGAGGGAATGCTGGGACCTTTGTCTCTTTCTCTCTTCTGCTTCCTGGCCGGGAGGTGGGAAGTTTAGTCCCAGCACACACTCCATCCATGGCATGCTTCTTTGTCACAGCCCAAAGCCCTGGGGCCAACTATCAAGGACCAGAATTCCCCAAATTGTGGGCCAGAGTAAACCTTTCCTCTGTATCAGGTAATGATCTGAGGTATTCCATGGTCATGAGAGAAAGCTGATGCATTAATGCAAAAGTTAATTATTGTCCACAATTCCTATGCTTGAAAATGTCAGATTCACTGTTTGGGAAAATAATCATGAAAGCTACTCCTTACTGAACACTTTGCACCTCCCAGAATTCCACGCACAATTTTGAGTCAGTTTAAAAATGCACATTGCCACTGAAAGATGCCTATAGATTGTGCATGATGAGTAAAGACACATGTTGGATAAAGCAAAATGACAGATGAGATAAGCACAGAAAAACTGCTAGCCCTGGGTTCACCCCCTGAACATAACTACCACTTCCACAAGGCTTCATGGAGTGACCCCACATCCAGAGGTGTCTGTGACAGGCGGGCATCCTGGTCTTTGGAGCTGAATGTTGGAGTTGATTCTGAGTTATATCTCCACTTATGTGGCATTATGCATTAGAATTTGGAGAGATTTCACCATACAGAGACACTGGCATACATTAGGGTTCAGTAAGTTTATCTTAAATGCACCCCAAGGAAACAAAGGGAAGGAGTCTCAGTTTGTAGCTGGCTTGTACCAGAGTCAGTGCCTCCCCACTCCTGACAAGAGTGTTTGCAGATTTCCACCTGTGACGTGGCTCCGTGCAGTGGGAGGTGGCCACCGCTCCTTCAAGCCTCTGTGGCCCATACCAAGGGGAATGCCCTGCTCACCCCATACCCCCAGCTCAATTACCCACAATGCTTTTCCTCCCTAAAACCACTGTCCAATGAGGCAGAGGCAAGACTCCAATAAACACACGCGGCCTGTGGAGAAAGGACCATTACCAGGAGCAGAATTCGAGGTCTGAAGGTGGGTTATTTCCCCAAAGCGACAGAACTGTTGATCACTCTGGATCCTCCAGGACATCATTTGAAAAGGCTGCTGGCAAAACTACTTAGTGTATTTCAGCCGAGACAGGTGTGTGGTGAAGACTGACTTCGTTTCTTCAGAGAAACCCAGAAGGTGAGACAACATGATTGTTAACATCAGCTGTCACTAATCTAAATGTTACAGTGTATACGTGACTATAAATAGGAAGTCTGTCTGAGTTTTAAATTCAATTTCAACTCCAAGGTGTATTTTTGTTATCTAATTAGTCCATTCTTACAGCCATGCTGCCCTGTTGTAACATGATCATTTTATAACATTTAATATGATATATGTAGACCCAGAAATGCCGTGCCTTCTTATGGGTAGTTTTTACCTATTTTTGTCCACCCTTGGCCTCAAGTACTAACTCCATCAGCAGGCTGAATTTGTCACACAGCGGTGACAGTGGCTTTGCAGCTGCAGGAAGACTTCAGAGGTGTTTGAGACAGCAGTGGACCATCAGCAATGGACCCTCGCAGAAGCACAAGTGTCCACCGCTAGCCACAGAGTAGCACCATGGGAGGCATCTGGAGTCTGGCATGGAGGCCCCATGAGCTGGTGGTGTGGGACGCTTTTCAGAGATGGCTTTTCAGAGATGAGCACACAGGTCCACTTTCTCACCCTGCCCACCTACACAGTGGCTCAGTTCAGCGCCCAGGACTCAGCCAGAGCTTGGTGAGGCTCCTGGCCCTGGCGTGCAGGACACCCCCAAGTTTGGAGGTGACCAGCGTAGCTGAGTGGTCAGGAGAGGCTGGGAGCAAGGAGGAGAAGCCCTGGGCACATGGACTGCTTTGTGGCCCAGGAGGACACCTGCCTTGATCACGTGGGATGTGTCACCTGTGAACCGTCCCCCGCCGCGGGTACCTGAATGACCGCACCTCTCTCCCCCCCATACCCAGGCTGGTCTCTGAGCATCCTCTGTAGACATCGATGCAGGCATCTCAGGTTGGCAGCCAGCTGGTGGCGGGACCGGGTGGGGGCCGATAAAAGCCTGAGTGTCTCCACGGTTGGGAGAAGGTGGGTTCTCAGCACCCTCCTGGCTCTGCAGGGTGGAGGAAGGCGTGCAGCCTTGAGCTCCTCCCGAGAGGTGGCACAAGGAGACAAGCAGGCACCAGCATGGAGAGCCAGGAAGCTGAGACAGGGGAGGTGCCTGCCACTTCGGATGTGACGGCAGCAACGCAAAACTCAGGGAACGTGACAAACCAAGGGCACTTGATGCCACTGGAGAAACAGAATAGTATCCCTGTAACCAACTCTGGAGAAACAGAATCCTACGTACTGCCTGGAAAAATCCCACAGAAGTGAGTGAGAGAATATTGCTGTAATCCCAGCACCCTGGGAGGCCAAAGCAAGAAAACTGTAAGTTCAAGCCCAGCCTGAGCAACTTAGTGACTTAGCAAGACCCTGTCTCAAGAGAAAAATATTTTTAAAAAATTTTTAAATGAAAAATGTAACACTCAATACCAGCAAGAAAGAAAGACAGAAAGAGAGTAAAATAGCACATGATCAAATAAGAAGCTCAACAATTATGTAAATATCCAAAAAAGAATCCAACAGAAATCCTGGAGTTGAGGAATAAATAAATGACATAAAAAGCACAGTAACAACCATCAATGTCCTACCTGGTCAAGCAGAATCAGTATGTGACCTTGAAGTCCAGTCACTGGAAAATAGGCAACCAGAAGGAAAAATTAGAAAAGGATGAACAAATCCTCTGGAATTTACCAGACATTATCAAGAAGGCTAACATTCATATGGTGGAAGTCTTAGACAAGCAGAGAGAGATTAATTTAAAAAAAAAAAACCCGAATGTTTATTTAGAGAAACAATGGTGGGCGTGTCCACCAACCCAAGTCCTCGCTCCCGTGCACTCTGACCCTGAACGCATGCGGTGCTGTGGCTTTCAGCTCTGGAAAGCAAAACAGTGTTCGTTACAGTGACCCCGCTTCTCCGGAAGGCACCATGCACAAGTGACTGTGTAGCCCGGTGAGTAGGACGCAGACCATCTGGGGTCCGCACCGCACCCGCCTCTCCTTGCTGCTCACCCAGAATCCGTGAAGACCCTCCAGGCCCACCGCGGAATGACACGGGCGCAGGGAGGAGGGACGGCGGCTCGGCCAAGGCCCTGAACGGAGGAAGTGGCACGGTGCTCTTGGGGTCCTGCTGGTCAGCTCCCCCAGGTTCCTCCGCAGGGAGGTCGGCGATGGTGCTGTGAATAGCGGCAGACGAGCTCCACAGACTGGGGAAACGGCAGTGTCCTGTGTTCCTGGACGGCCAGGGGGATGGGCTGCCCTGTGTTCCTGGACACGCGCTTTCCTCTCCAGACCGAATTCCTCAGTTTTCTCAGCTTCCTGCTCGCCGGTGCGCTATGTGATGAACGGGTGTACTGGGTGCGTGCCTCAGTGCTGCGCAAAGGCACGCCTGGGTCTGTGCCTGGTCACCACCTGACCCCTGGCCTGCTCCCTAGTCAGGGACTCTCCGATCCCGGCTCTTCCCATTGCTGCTGTGCCCTGACTCTGCTTCCGAGCTGACACAAAGCCCCCTGTGCGTGGGTTTCACCAACACCAAGGCCTTTCACCTGGCTGTCGGACTCCGGTCCCACTGTCCTCTGCCCGATAGTGCAACCTCGCCACACACGTGAAACTTGGGAGATTTCAAAAGAAAGTCTGGAAGATTGTTGGGGTGGGGGCGGGGGGCAAGATTCCATAAACTCAGCAAGAATTCTATTTTTAAAAAAAACACTCATTTACAAGAATTTGAAAAGATTTAATTTCTAGTATCATCCCAAGATGGCTTCAATAATTAGAAAACTCTTTCCTTTGGAAGCAATCGGGTTCAGCATATAATTTAATTGCTGTCCATTACATGACTGACAATACAGGCAGCAAAAAATGTAAAATGCAGCTGCATTTCATCCAAAGCTTTCTGATCATAAACACATGTACTTTATCAGCTTGTTCTATTTTGCAAAATCTGTATTTAACACTTTAAAAGCTTAACTTTTGTCCAGTGAATTCATAACTCGCATGCTCATTATATATTTTTTTTCTGCTACTCCGTCCAACGCTTACAGTTGAGATTGAACTAGGGAAAAACTGCTGGCCAAATCCGATACTAGTACACCCCAAGTCATCGTGGGTACCCCCGAAAACCTGTCATGATGGACGGAGAGGTGGGTGGCTGTTCTGATGGCCCATTTTGGAGAAAGAGTGCAGCCTCCAAAACCCAAAATCCAGTCCAGAATCCCACGTGGCTTTCTGAGTGGTCTGGCCCCCAGGTGCCAGCCCCGCTTAGGGTTGGAGTGTGGTCGTGGCTGAGGTTGTCGTTATGGTTGTAGGGAATGAGCTGTGGGGAGAACCAGCGCAGGCCGTGGCTGTAAAGAGGTCGCAGCAGGGCCATCCACAAGCGTGTTGGAGGGTCGCCAGCTGGCCCTTGCCTGCCCGCACTTAAACCGAGCTGTCTGCTTCCTGTCCGTAACAAAGTCTCCGGGTGCCTTCGTGTCCATGTCACACCCTAAAGCCAGGTGCAGCCAGGCCACAGTCGACCCAGCCGTGCTGACTTCACCCCAAGGACAACCTTATCCTTGGTGGGTGGTCGGAGGGGAGCAGAAGGGCCAGAAACTCGTGAGATCACAACAGCCACAAAGGCTGCCTGACTTAGGCTGTGATGGGGTCCACAGCGCGGCTCCGAGCCTCGACGCATTTCGGTACTGAGTACGTGTCTGGTGCATTTCCCCACACTCCATTCCATGGCTCTTTTGTTTTGCCAGAGGGCATCACCGCCACTGCGCCAGGTGTGACTGCACAGGGGGCAGCTGGAGAGTCAGGGACCCCCGAGTGTGCCCGGGGCTCCGTCCTCCCTGGCCTCCTGCGGGTGGAGGCCTGGGACACAGCACCTGCACTGAAACCTTAAAAATGGACAACGTGGGACTCCAATCCATGTTTCCAGGGAATTGTGTCTAACTCACACCATCGAGGAAGACTTCAGGGTTTCCCACAAACACTCACACTCAAGTACTCCAGGAGCAAACCCTCAGTGGGCGAGTCAGCTTGTTAAGAGTTTGGGAAGAGTCTGGGGAGGGTGACCCGGGCATCCAGGAAGGTGGCATCCAGCGCTCCACAGAGGCCCTAAGGAAGCAGGACTCTGTTCCGGGATTTGCATTCTGTCCAATTTCCAACCCTTGTAGTGAAACATTATTTCTATGCTGTACTTGAATCTCTACTCACCGTGTCTATGACAGTGTCCCATGAGTGCAGGAAAACGGGAAACCTGGCCTTCATCGACTTAGGCCATGGTCAGCCCATGTGAGCTTCATCTGGCTCAAAGTAAATCCCTTCGGGGGAGTGCTAATCTCCCCATTTCACATTCGGGGATACTGAGGCCAGGGGAGGCCAATAAGTTGCTTACTGTTACATAGGTAGCAAGTAACAGAGCTAGGTTGGATTCCAAGGTCACAGTGTTTCCTGGCATGAGAACACTGCTGTCCTGCCTGGCACCGTGGACCCATTGCCTGGACTGGACCGGGGATCCCACTGAGGGGTCCTGCAACCCAGGCACTTGGCACTCTCATAGCCCCTCGGGGCTAGGTGGGGGTTCTCATCAGCCCATCGTGGAAGGAACAGGGTCAGGTGTAGAGTCCGGGTTAGGATTAGTGGCAGGGTTAGGGTTTCAGCACCGTGTCACAGAAGTGAGAGGGTCAGGGTCAGGGCCGGTGTTCTGGTTCAGGTGATCATCACCGGTCATGGAGGCAGCACTCTGCCCGGCCTCCCACCTGCCGGGGGCGGAGGCGGAGCCTGCCCCGCAGCCAGTGTCCTCCCCAGCTGGATGTGAATCGTTTCCAGCAAAGTGCTTTGTGTACTGTTGGTGTCCGCTCACCCACCCAACTGGCAAGGGACACTGGGAGTACCCGCGCTCCACTTCCTCTTCCCCAAACACTTCCGGCAGGAAGGTCCTTCCCTCCACCTGCTTGTCCTTCAGCCTGACCTTGTCTGCAGGGTCCTCCCAAGGCAGAGACAGGCGGAGCTCTGGCTTCACTGCCTGAGCCTTTTTTCAACCACTGTGACTGCTGTCTGTCTGCAAGTCCCCTGGACTGCGTCCTGGTGCCGAACAGGGACCTTTCCCCTCTTGGTGTCTCCAGCATGGGGTCGGCACCTGGCACATGTTCAATATTCAATTCATAATCATCAAATGATCAATAAAGAAAAGAACCTTTGATCACCTGAGTTTAAAATACTACAGCTCCTCCGGCATGGACTGAATTGTCCTTAGTCACCTTGCAAATGACCGGAAACCTAGAAACACAGGTCACATGGGCTGATGTGGCAGAAATCATTGACTCCTTCAAAGAAACCCGGAAGACAGCGGGGAGGAGCAGGGACCTCACTGAAGCCCCGGCTCGAGGACTGACTAGAAACTGAAAAGGTGTTGAAGAACACATTTTGTCATTTTCAACCGCACATTAATTTGTGAGCATAAAAATACCTAGGAATAGCTACTTTGCTCTGCCTTTTTAAAACCTTTTGCTAAATGGCTGTTTCTCTAACTGTAATATCTTTCACAGAAAATGAAAAAAACAAAGAATTTGTAGCAAAACTCTAAAATTTCGGAGTCCTTTAGCCTTTAAAACCCAGATCTCTGTGCAGTGGGAGTCACCTGCTTGAAGCAGCTTCCTGCCAGACACGCCGAGGTCTGATCAGGCCCGCGGCGGGATTTCACGCAGACACCGGTAACCAAAGCACTGAGAGCAGAAAGCACCCGAAAATACCATTTCTTACATGTCATGGGGGAAAAATTCGTTTAGACATCAAGGATGAATCCTGTGGGTTTCATGCTACCTAAAGTTCAAGCAAAATATTGTGGAACTCCCAAAGTACTTATACGGGTCATACTGACAAATCTTTGTTCATTTATCATGGAAAACACCTGTGCAGTCCTTATTATCTGTATTTTATGGATGAGAAATCCGTGCATGGCAGAAGCCTGGATCCCATGCAAATTCCTGAAGTTTGAGTCCATTACTGGCTTGTTTTAATTAAGCTAAAGAAAGCTCATGTGATACGTACTTTTATGTAAATGGGGGGTTACAACCATATTTATTCAAAGGTTGTTTTATCAGCAGGCAATTGCCTTCTCAAGTTTGAAGGTGACAACCACCCATAACGAATACAATGGAGTACTTTGAAGTTCTGGGTTACGTCATGCCAATGAAATGTACCTGTAGTGAGGAATTAAAATGGAGCAATCATATCCAGCAACCTGGCAGGCTGGGAGAGGAAATGCGCGCAGGTGTAAGGCATTCACAATGTTTGAGTAGCTTCCAAAAGCCACGGGAAGGTTTTTACATGGTTATTTTAATCCTTTCACTCAAGAAAAGAAACACAGGAAAGTGAGAAGGAAAGAGTAAAAATGTGATGAAAGCGATCCAGAGAACCTCCAAGACAATGATCAGCTGTAGGGGGAGGAGCCCAGACAGGTGAACTGTTTGGGGGTCACCAGTCCCCTGGAGGCACTGGTTGATCAGGGGACAAGGAGTCACCAAAGTTTTTGACAGGTGACTCAGGAAAGTCTGTCAACAGTCCTCATTTGACAAATCCTTTGACAATTTTTGTTAATATTTTCTTTATCATTTGGCACAAAATGTGGAACCCTGGGGAGCCAGGGAGGGCTTCCACCAGACTGCGGAGAGAAAGAAAATGATCTTCCCAGTATATGGAGGAAAACTACTTAAATTCAGTACTTATAACAAATAACGAAGACGCTGTCAGCAAACAAAGAGTCGGGTAACATGCTCAGTCCAAGAACAGCATCCAGAAGGAAAAGAAGGTCGTGGAGCACTGTGCTCAGGGTGAAACGGGACATCTTCTCTGGGGACAGGAGAACAGGGGTGCCCCAACAACGCTGCCCTGAACTGAAAGTCCCCAACTGTCCAGAACGGCAAGAGGAAGAAATCGATAGATAATGACCAGGTTGGAGAATAAACTACTATTATCTACACATGGCTGATGATGCAGGTTAAAATTACAGAAAAACTGGGCGTGGTGGTGCAGGCCTGTAATCCCAGCACTCAGGAGGCTGAGGCAGGAGGATCACTGTGAGTTCAAGGCCAGCCTGGGCTACAAAATGAGTTCAAGGCCAGCTTGAACTGCATAGTGAAACCCTGTCTCAAAGAGGAAAAAAAAAAAAAGAAAGAAATTACAAAAAATTCTAAACATATGCTGTTTGAGTTTAGTAAGGTGGTCCTGATACTGCATCAGAATTTGAATTTAACTAGATTTCTACAACCTAGAAAAAAACAGCATTACAAAATATTAAACAACTCGAACAAAGGTACAAAATATGTGCAGTGTCACTAATCAAAAAGCTAATAAAATTATGTAGTGAGCTTAAAAATAGAGAATCAATATTATCATGATATCGATTAGTCCCAAATAAATCTGTAGATTCAATGAGTTATCAGTTAATATGCCACCAGGGTTTGTGCCTGTACATTATTTTTAAAATTCTGACATTCATATAGAAATGCAAAATCTCCCTCCAAAAATGAGGCCCCCTCCTGACCTCTTGCAATCCAAAGGCCAAATAGCATTTCCATTAGCTGTTTGCTGAGACTGTAACAAAATTCCTGAGGCCAGACAGCTTCATGAAGAAAAAGGCTCATTTTGGTTCAGGGCTTGAGTACAAGGCAGGGTTGTACCTGGTAGCACAGGCGGGAGACCATGTGTACATTCGCGTGTGTGTATTTCTGCTGGTTTCTCTCTTCTCTTAAAACTTCCCACACTGGGTCCCCAAACTGCGCACCAGTGACCTTGTCTAACTCTCGTCTTCTCCCGGTGGCCCCACCCCCCACACCATAGCTCTCCTGCCTTTCAGCGAGGACCGATTGCAATGTGTGAATTCTCAGAGATGAGCAAACCGCAGTACCCTCTCTGTGGGGTCAGGGGGTCACAAACGCACCTGGGGGACACAAGCTTCCACCATTGTCCACTTGAAGCCATATTAAGTTCTTTCTGTTCTTCATCGGAAATAGGAAACGTGCCTTCTAAAAGAATGGTAAATGGATCAAAATCTCTGCTATATCCATTGACCTAAAGTTTTCCAAAGAATAATTCCATTGGAGGCAAAATTTAAAAGTTTGATTTTTGGTCTCCCTGGTTCCTTACACAAGTTCAGCTTTAAAGCCACATGACTCTGTGAGGGTGTTCATGGCTAATTTAATTAGCATCCTTGCCTTTGGGGCAGCTAAGATACTGGCATTAACGCTTTTCAAATGTCACTTATTATCATTCCCAAAAGGCACTATTTGCAGAATATCCTCTGGCGAGGCCAGAATAACCACATCATTAATGACTTAAGCAAAAGAAAAATGTATCAATTAAAGCATGTTCTTTTATTTAAAAAGGCAGTAATTAACTAAAGGCCCACGTGTTGGCAGCTACCATTACTTCACAGATTTCCTGTGGTGGTAGCACAACTGATTTTGGAAGTGAAAATAATTGACGCTTTAGACATACGTGGTACTAAAAATAGGATTTTCTTCCGTTGGAGGGCTGAGAGGCACTGTTGACTAAAAACTTCATTTCTGTAACCAGCGTACTGAAGGCAGCCTTACCCAAGCGGGCAGAGAGGGCTGTGTCTCCATGGCGCCCAGCTTGGGCATCTGCCTGGAGCCGGTGCTGCCTCGAGGGGCGGGGTCCTCCCCGGAGACCCCCAAGACTGGCACCCTGCACGCCACACAGCAGGCAATCAGAAGCCTGTGCAGAGGTGGAGGGCAACCGAGGGAGGCTGGCACTGCCTCCCCACAGCGATGCGCAGGACCTGGCAGAGAGAACCTGAGCCAGGCGCTCTGCAGGCGCAGAGAGCTGAGCCGTGGACAGCGGGCTGTGGGCCTGCACCCGGGGTCAGGGCGCCGACCGGGATGGCTATGCGGCATTCAGAAGGGGCGGACCAGCTCCACAAAAGGGAGCGGAAGGATCTGCAGAGATCCATGCGGTAAAGATGACCTGGGCTTCGAAAAATAGATAGAACGTTCCCTAAAAGGGGGAGTGTGGGAGAGGTATGTACGTTTGCCAGCAGCTCACTCTGACTGAAGCGTACCGTCCTCGTCCTCTCCGGGAGCGGGAGGCAAGATAAGTTCAAAAAGAGACCAAAACCACTGAGAACGGGTTGCAGCCTCAGGGGACGGAGCTGGGCCTCCCATTCGCAGGCTCCAGGGCCGTAGATCCAACCAACCCAAGGAGCCCAAAGTGTAAATATAGCACAGAGCAAAGTAAAAGGCCACAGGAAATGGGGAGACAGATCTTCAGCAAATGGGAAGGGGACTAAGAGACGGAGGTGGGGGCGGGAGGAGACAGAAAAAGAATGAGGATGTGTTGTGTGCGGGTCCAGTGCCCCGCAATGAATGCAATCATTATGTATGGCAAACATGCACTAATAAAACAAAAAGCTTTTACATTTTGCCTATAATGAAGAGAGCCAAACTTCTGTCTTGTATGTGTTTCCCAAACAATGTAGAGTGACAACTATTTGCAAAGTGTGCACATTGTATTAGCGCAGTCATCTGGGGGTGAGGGAATGTCTGCGAGGACAGGTGTGGGCTGTGCACAGATCTACACCCCCACACACGGACGTGGGCACCCGGATCCCGGAAGCCATTCGTCTCGCGTGGGGGTGAACGCGTTCACGGTGGAGAGGAACCGGAAGACGGTGACTCTGAGAAGGGCATGACAAGGTCATCACTCCTTCGGGAAGCAGGGTGTTAGGACAGGACAGGAAGCACCCGAGGCCACAGCAGAGGCCCTGAAAGCTGCAGGGGGCAGGACCTGGGCTTGCTGAGGCCAAGCGAGGCCCTGTCACATCATGGCCGTGGCGGAACCCAGGAGTCCGGTGGCCCTGGACAGGAGGCGGGGAAGCAGATGACACTCTGACGGCAGCATCCCATCTCCACGGCAATGACACAACCGCTGAGCAGCCCCCCTGTGCGGGGCTGCACTGTGCTGGGCAGGAGGGTGCGGGCCTCTGGGGCTGCCCTACCCATCCCAGGGGCCACGCTCGAGGGCTTGGGGAGGGCTGTGGAGAGCACGGGGACTCCTCTGACACTAGGGGAGAGGCGTAGGAGGGGCACTGAGCAGGACAAGGGGCCAGGGTGCGACACCAGCCCAGGAGCAGCTCTGGCACATGGAGGCCGCTGCCCGAGCTGGCCTTGGGGTGGGGACCAGGTGCCGGCGATGGGCTGCCCTCTGGGGCTGAGATGTGGCCGCTGCCCCTTCAGAACCACAGGGTGCCATGAAGGGTCACCTGTTTGACCAACCCTTGGCCCCAGTGTCCTGAGGGCCCCATGTGCTCGACAGGTGTGTGAGACTGTATGTGCCTGCACTATCATCCGTGAAGCCTCCAAACTTCCACAAGTTGCAAATGTTCCCCCAGTCCTTGTTGGTTTTCTTGAGAACAAGAACCTAGGGCCTGGGGTAGCCTCTGTGACACTCTCTGGTCCTTGGCTAACAGTGGCCCCCTCTGTGCTCAAAGTCACCCATGAGATCTGTAACTCGTGCTCAGGACCCCACACCCATCCTTATCCCCACTCTGCTGTCCAGAGACTAAGTCCCAGCTGTGTCCCCAGCCACTATGATCAGACCCAGACAGACAGGGAGGTCAGCAGTCAGCCCCAGCTGGGAGCTCTGTGCAGGTTTTCAGTGTCCTGCCTCCCCGGCTCTTCCCTGCTCCTGGAGATATGTTCTGGTTTTCCTCTGTTCAGGGTTCATCAGAAAGTACAGCCATGCGCCCTATGGCACCTCAGGAAAGGAGCAGGAAAAGTGTTCTGCACCCTTGAGCATCGAAACCAGGTCTGGGAAGTCTGAAACGACTTGAGCTTTCTCTTACACAGGGCTTGACAGCGCAAAGCCGTGTGGATTGCGTGGAAGAAAACCAGCCCGGAGTGGAGCCCCAACTGGAGTCCCCCTCATAGTCCCTGGGCTCAGCATGCATGCAGCCTAGTTCTGGAGCAGTTGCGATGATCCCTCCTGTTTAAGGACAGTGTGCCACAGTGCCAGGACCTCACCCCTGGGGCTGACAGTGTGGGGCCACTATGGACACGTCTGAGCCTCCCGCGGCATCACTGCCAGGAAAGGTGTCTTCACCTAAGCGTGCTCCGGTGACGCCGGGGCCATCTGGTCAGCTCACTGAGCCCCTGAAGGCCTTGCCCCGACCCTGTGGCCATGGATGCGATGTCAGGCTGCTTACCTGAGCTCTGGTACCTGCATCCCCCACCATACCCAGGACCTGCAGAAAAACTCCGATGCGGCTCCGATGGCTCCCACACCACCGATGCCCAGGAAAGGTGGATAAACACCGGAACACTGGTCAAAGAAATCACGCGAGAGTTTATTTAAATGAAAGTGCTTTTCACTTGTGTTTTGTTTATGGGTGATCCTTCCCCTAGCTAGTCAGCCAGAATTAGCCGTTTGTTCAGGGAAGATGAGATGGTTTGAGTATAGACGAGTTGGTCTGAGCTTGCAAAAAAGAGGGAAGCCTGGTTCCACTTCTGTCCGGAACAATGTGCTTCCGTCCCACGAGAGGATGGACTTCAGTGTCACGCTATGAGAGGGCAGGACCTACACTTGTGTGTGTTTACACACCCACACACACATATGATGCTATTTCCCCAAATCCTTTAAACTTCTCTTAGCACACAGAAACGCTAGGCCTGGGGGAGTCAGTGCAAGGGGGGGGGTGAAAGACAGTCCCCGGTCCCCAGGGAGGACTGGGCAGGGAGGAAGCGTGTGACGAGGAGCTCGGGGGGGGGGTGTCTGCCCTCACTCACAGCAGGAAGCTTCACACTCCACCAGCAGCTCCTCCGCGGGCTCCCAGAAGACAGCCAGCCATCCACAGACTGGGACAGAGACAGACCTTCCTGTGACACTCGGGCGGGAGGAAAGAGGGGGCCCCAGGGCGGGTCACCTCTGCCAAGCCACTCTCGACCACACATGGCCACTCCGCTTCCCCAGTCATCTTGGGACAGCAGAAAAAGACCAGTTCACCTGGGACAGATCTGAAGTTGGCTCCTGGGTGGGTGATGCCGAAATGCTTCTCACGCAGAGCCCAGGCAGCCGGCTGGGGAGGTCCTGGCGCATCAGCCCTGCCCCCAGCTCCCGTGCTTCGGGGCAGCTTGGCAGCAAAGGCACAGCTTAGGCAGGGGCTGAACGTACTTCCATTTAAACAGGATATCCAAAACTTCTCCTGCTTATGATCTGCGACAATGATGCTGTCCGTGCTCTGCACCCTCAGATCCTTTCTATCATCCATTCCCACATGCAAAGAACCAGAACTTTAGCAGCAACATAATGCCACTGAGGGTTGGAAGCCACAGCCAGCTCCCCACAGAGGAGGAGAGTGGGAGTCCAGCGGGTGGCACTGCCTGACACTCTCTCACGACCCTGTCATGGTAATGTTGCCTTTGGCTCGGAGGCCTTCGCCCTGGCTCCACCTCTGCAGCCTGCGCCTCCTGGGCTCACAAGGAGAGACTTGCTGGGCACTGACTGCAGTGCCCCAGCCCTGCTGGGTAGAGAGGGCTCCAATTCAGCTCTGCAGCCCCACTGAGCTGTTAGGCGAGGCTGGAGAAAGCCCAGGCTCTAGGAAGTTTACCCAGAAAGCATGAAAACCGTGCTTGCAATCATTGCATATGCCAATTAATACAACTTCCTTCTTATATTTTACTAGGGCGAAACCACTCCATGCACCAGTGGAAATTTGCACAACAGCTCTTGCTAGGCATGGCACGAAGAGTTTGCATGACTCTATCTTTTGTAAATCTCTCTGAGAGATGGTTTAACTGGCACGGGAGACATGGATCTCCCTGGCAGATGAGTGCAGTTAAAGTGTTCTCTCACAGTGCGTGTGTGTGCGAGTGTGCGTGCGTGTGTGTGTGTGTGCGTGCGTGTGTGTGTGTGTGTGTGTGTGTGTATCAGAGCATCAGATACTGATAATCTGGAAACTGGAATCAGGCCTCACAGCAGACTTCCCCTGGGGAGTGGAAAGTCTTAGGCCGCATCGACTCACACGGAAAGACTGTCCAGGAGGAAAAAGCAGGGGACGCACAAGCAAAGCGCCCTCCTGTTTCTCAGAGAAAGTCACACACCGAGGAACACGGTGCTCCTAATGGACTCTGCTCCTCACACATCTTCCGTGCCGAGAGCCCTTTCGAAGTTCTGGGTGTGAGGCCAGGACACCCGCTCTTCCTGAGCCCGGGTCACCGCACCCGCCGCTCTCCTGCAGGCTGGCTGCCGTGTGCTCTGTCGTGTGTGGGTGAAGCTGTGCGATTCCGCCCGCCTTTCCACACTTCATTACTATAGTCATAGGTATCTTTTGTGCATTTCCTTGATTGTTTTTGCACGTTCTTTTCTGTTACAGTGTGATATAGAACTCGGGGGCCGCTATAGACGGTGTCTCCCATTGCTCCCTCCATCTCTCGTGACAGCTACTCATCAGCGCCTTTAGAAACCACACCCTGTGTGTTCATGGATTCTGCGAAGCAGCATAGGACTGTGGGAAGCAGGTGCTTCTGCATCTAACGGAATCAGCTCAGCACTTCCTGTGTGCCTCCTAATCATGCTGGGGCCCTGGGTGATTCCCAGGCCCGGAATCCTCCTCTGCAGAAAGGGGTGCTGGGAAACCTGCTTCACAGGATGATCTCTCTCTTTCTTCCCCCCACTCTCTGTCCTGTGGGAACGAACTCATCGACACAGATCTGGGGTTCAGAGACTGAGGCGCAGGACAGCTGGAAGGGGCAGACTGTCCCCCTCCCCCAGGCCCCAGGACACAGGTGCCTCTGAAGTTCCTAGGTGCAGAACCACCCAGGAACTGCCATGTCCAGGGAGTACGGCCAAGACAAAGGCCACAGAGACCCTGAGAAACACCCCACCTTCCGTGAATGACCATGAATCATTTTCCTTTTATCATCCTGGTGGAAGTCTTTACCACTTGAGAAGAATGTGTATCCTTCTGCTGCTGCTGGATGACTGTTGGATTTGTCTGCTGGGCCCATTTCACATGGGGTGAAAATCAGGTCCAGGGTTTTCTACTGATCTTCTGCTGATTGCTGAAAGTGGGGTATTTAAGTCTCCTCGTATGAGGGTTCTGCTACCTCTCCCTTTGGGTCAGTTAGCAAATGCTTTACATATTTAAGTGCTCTGTACTGGACGGGTATATATTTCCAGCTGTTATATACTGTTGTCGATGGTCCCTTTATCGATACACAATGATCTTTATCATGATCACCCCCATTCATTATTTGTTGTAATTTGCATAAAGTATTTTCCCATCCTGTCACTTTCAGCCTGTGTGTATCTCTAGAGGGAATCTGTCTCAGGCGGCCTATAGCCACATTTTGTTTTTATTTCAATTCACCACTCAATGTCCTTTATGTTTAATTTAACCATCGGTAGGCAAGTACATACTGTTGTGATTTTGACAATTTTCTTGGGTTGATAAAAATGTAAGAGTTCCTGTCTTTCTCGCTTGCTGTCTCCCCGTGTGACTGCTGAGTTTTTGAGCGGTGTGTTCTATTCCCTTCTGTTCCCTCCCTTGTGTCTATCAGAGACTTTGCAGGTATTCATGTGGAAACCCACGTATGTGATGAACTTCTTATCTCTTGCTGCTTTCAATATCTTTGACTTTTAAAAGTTCAGTTTCAGTGTCTTGGTGAAGAGCCTCTGTGTTTAATCCTTTGGGGTGTCTTTGACTGTCACAGATCCCGGTTTAGACTGGGGAAGGTTTTGCTCATTCTGAGCTTTCTGTCTTCCTCTTCCTCTGCTCTTTCTAGAGCCCCCTCCATTCATGCACTGGTGTGGCTGATGGTGTTTCACAAACCCTGCAGGCTTCCTTCATTCTCTTTTCATTCCTTTGCAGGGGTGACTTCAAATGACCTGAGTTTGAACACACTGATTCTGCCTCTGCTCGATTGAATCTTCTCTTGAAGATTCCACTGGAATTTTTCAATTCAGTCATTTTGTTCTTCGGCTACAGAATTTGTTTGTTTGGTGTTTTTTTTTTTGTTTTTTGTTTTTTTTTGCATTTTTTGTTTTGCTTTGTTTTTGTTGTTGTTGTTGGGTTTTGTGTGTGTGTGTGGTTTTTTTTTTTTTTTTTTTTTTTTTTTTTTTTTTTTTTTTTTTTTTTTTTTTTTTTTTTTTTTTTTTTTTTTTTTTTTTTTTTTTATTATTTTAAAAAAGCAAAACAGAAAAAAGGATAGAAATGATACAGAATTTCAAAAAATGGTAGGAAATTAACACTAATTAATATATTACATATTGTTATCTTAGAAGTAGTTGTTCAGGTTACAAGATTTAGACACAAAAAAATGATCAAATAATGAAAGCACAAACTGTTGTTTTGGATGAACTAACAGAGATTAGCAGTACAACTATCTATCATGTATATACATATATATACATACATACATATATATATACCTACACACATATAATCTTTTCCCTTCTTTCTCCTCTCCTTTCCCCTATCCCAGTTGTTCTTTCCTTTTGAGCACTTTCTTTCCCTTTCATTATCACAATATCTATTGTACATTTTGGACCTTTTTACTCTTTTAGGTTTTTTTTTTTTACACTAGGGAGACAGTACGATATTTACAAATGTGAGTTTGATTTATTTCACTTATGAATATGGTCTCAAGTTGTCTCCATTTACCTATAAAACCTCAAGATTAAGCCGGGCGTGGTGGCGCACGCCTTTAATCCCAGCACTCGGGAGGCTGAGGTAGGTGGAGCGTTGTGGGTTCGAGGCCGGCTTGGGCTACAACGCGAGCGCAAGGCCGGCCTGAGCTACATAGTGCGACCCTGCCTCAAAAAAACCAGGGCCGGGAGTTTGGCTCAGTGCCTTAAGCGCCTGCCCTGGCAGGCGCGAGG
>RJWM01022886.1:0-33011 GCA_004363535.1 Dasyprocta punctata | reverse complement strand
TTCCCCAGCAGCTGGTTACGGGGCACCGTCCCGGGGCCGTCGCGGTGTCTCAGTGAAGCCTTCTGACCCCACAGGCCCAGGCTGCTCGCAGCGCCCCACAGCGCCCCTCCACCTCCTGAGCGCTGTGCGTTTCTCACCTGGCCCTCAGAGCCGAAGTGTACAGCTGTCTGAGCTAACAGCTGTCAGCCGCTCTTCTCAAAGGAGGCGAGGAGGCAGACATGAACACAGACCCCGCCACCCCCATAATTAAACACTCCACTAGGATCTCGGGCCAGGGCAGGCCCCAGGGAGGCCTCAGGGAGGACGGAGCTGGAATGTGTACCCAGACCTGACTGGCTCCGGAGTCCATTCTCACTCCCTGGAGGAAATGTCATGGGGCGTTTGCAGAGGGGGCCCCTTGTCACCCAGAGCTCCCCAGTGCTCCCCAAGCCAGACCTGGGCCAGTCAGGAGGTTCCTGAGACAGAGCTCACGGATTCTGTTTCACTGGAGGCGACCGCCTGGCTTCGAATCCAGAGAAACCCAGCTAACCCCGCCGTGTGCTGTCACTTAGCTTTCCTGAGGTCGGCTCTCTTCACTTGTTAAAAATAAGTAAGGATGATATTCATTCCTCTACTTTCCTTGAGATTTACACAAAATATGTTTGTAAAATAATTGGAAGAATCTCTGGAACTTGGTAAGTTTTCTAAAAACTTAGCTGTTGTTCTAAGGATCCCTTTCTCCTGGCCAGCTGGCTGGGGATGTCAGCTGAGGTCTGCATGTGTGTGAGGATTTCAACACGCTTCAGCCGGGTCAGCCTCTCATGGTGACTAAGACCGTCCATGTCCCCGAGCATTCCCTGTGGTCTCTGTGAAGGATGATGAAAACCTCGGCTAAGTGTCAAATTCTCCAGCAGGGCTAGAGTATAAGAACTTAAAGTGCGTGTGTGCGTGTGTGTGTGTGTGTGTGTGTGTGTGTGTGTGTGTGTGTTTGGTGTGTGGTGTGTGTGGTGGGATGTTTCCAAAGTTTTCAGAGAAAGGAAAGAGCTGTAAAGGTGAGACTGATGGTGTCACTCCATTCTGACTTTGGTCCTCAGTGAAATGCTCCTGGAGGTTAGGACCAATCAGCTGGGCTCCTCTGTCCCAGGGGCCCAGGGACTCTGAGATGCAGAGGTGAGGACCAGGAGTGGCCGTGGCCTTGCCTGGGGACATCCTGTGCTGGGGAGGCTGAACTGAGACTTCCCCAAGGCCATTGTGCTGCCTCAGTGCCCTTGGCTGCATCCCTAGGACTCGCTGTCTGCAGGGCCCGTGCTGTGGTAGTGACCCCAAGGTCCAGGCAGACGGGAAGCCCGCCCTGGCTCTGCCCATTCTACAAGGGCGTCTCTGCATCTTGCATGCTACACTGTGAAGAAGACTGCAGACGGATCTGGATTTGCTGGTATTCTCCCAACTTGGGTTCCAGGGGACAAAATGCTCCTCCAGCCAGGATTCCGCAGTCAAGTCAGCCTGAGAAACGCTGCGCACCCAGCGCCTGCCTGGAGGCCCCTGCGCATGGCGGTGGACGCCCCGAGAGGCTCTGCAGGCTGAGCTCGGTGTCTCCTTGACTTCGGGGCACTTTTAAAAGCCGAGTCCTTCAAGCCTTTGCACAGAGCGTGTGCAGAAACGCTGGCCTCGTCTGCTCCATGACCCCCTCACCTGCAGCCAGGCCCAAACCAAGGCCCTGCTCTCCCCTGGGGTGGACGCCTCCCCTTGTGGCCAGCACCTTTCCCCCTACACTGGGGCCCTACCGACCTCCAAGCCCAGGACAGACCCCTGGGTTACCCCGACTCCCTGGGTGTCTAATTTTCTGGCAGAGTGGTGAAGGGGGCAGCCTTGTCCTCCAGCCGCTGAGGGAGCTCTGTCGGGGTCCTGAGCAGCCACACCTGGCAGGAGGGAGACTGGATTTTCCAGCCAGCCTTTGGAAGGCTTCTCGGAGGAGGGGCCTGTGGGCGGGCCGGGCGATGTGCAAGAGTCCTGTGGTCCGGACCGGCTGTGGGCGTCCTGGCTGGCGTCTGGAGATCACAGGGAAGCAGAGGCCCTGGGTCTCCACAACTGGAGCACTCTGACTCCGAGCCTGAGGGACGTGCTGGGCGCAGAGAAGCCGGAGCTTCCTCACCGGATGGCGCGGCCTCCTGGGGTGCAAGCCGAGGTGGAGCCTCCCGGTTCTTGACTCGATTCACCCTGGCAGCTCACGGCAGTATTCCCTGCGCCCACACACACTGCGTCCTTAATGAGAATGTCCTTTTCTCTCTCGCCTAATACTCCAGTGACGTCATTATGCTTCCTTTTTGTTTGTTTTTTTGAGACAGGGTTTGGCTATGCAGTTCAGGCTGGCCTTGAACTCACTATGTAGCCCAGGCTGGCATCGAACTCATGGTGATCCTCCTGCCTCAGTTTGCAAAGTGCTGGGATTACAGGCGTGTGCCACCACACCCAGCTCGTGCTTCTTGTTAAATGGAGTTTACGCTGCTCCGATTTAGCACTGATGGGGGAAGAAGGTAGAGGGCCAGTACTGTAATCCCAGATACTAAGTATGGTAATCCAAGTATTGCAATATCTTTTCCAGACCTCCTCACAATCCAAGAAGTTGTATTCGTAATCCCACTGAGACGTTATTGGAAGCCCAGCAAGTTAATTCCAATCTACCACCTCCAATGCAACGCAGGGCAGGAGTAAAAACACCAAGACATATTCAAAGTTAAGGGCAGCCAAGGGGTCCTAAGCCCGACCCAAGTGAGGATATGCCAACAATGACCTGATCCTAGGCCTCTCCCAGAATTTATTTATTTTGTGAAGAAGGGTGTGGCTCGAGGATAAGTGACAGTGAGGATGGCGGGAACCAGGTGAGTAACTCGAGCTGGCCAGCCAGGTGGGGAGAAAAGCATCTTTGCAAAATGCAGGGAGAATCACATGGAGAAGGATCAATCTGCGTAATATAATTAAGGCGGCAATTCAGTTGCTTCAGTGTCTGATCTGTAGACTTTTGTGCCCCGAGGAATCACAGCCTCTTGCTTTGAGGCTCCTACCCAGCTGACGTTCCTGGAGCTGACCGGCTCTGCCATCCTGCACTGTGGTGTCTTTTACAGAGAGCACTATGTGAGGAAACAGGAGACTGTCTGATGGTTTGAGAGTACCCCCGGCTAGCCTTATTTGCAATGCTAGAGCCAATTGCAGAGAGAAGGAAATACCACAGTCAGTTCTGTACATATGGGAATAGGGACATAAGTCTCAATATAATCAATTGAACAAATGTTCTGCATTCAAGGGGAGTCACTCAGAGCGTCTCCCACAGGCCACACTTTCGGATGCAGAGGGCTTGTGTTTGTTCCTTTATTTACTGACTACCTACTCTGTTCTAGTGGCTGTGCCGGGTGTCACCTAGAGCGGTGTGGGACGTGCTCGTCCCTCAGGTGCCCGTGCACCGGGACCTCGGGAAGGCGTTGCTCTGCCACAGCCCCAAGGCTTCCGGGTGTCCTGAGAAGGCTGCTGTTTCGGTGGGAGGCTGAGCTTCCTGGCCTGGGACTGAGAACTGACGGCACACCGTGGAGCTACTGGAGGTCTCCAGAATGGCGGGGCTGGGCAGCTTCTGGGGAGGTGGGTGTGCGGGGTAAGGAGTGAAGAGGTGGCCTTGCAGAGGTGCAGCCCGATCCAAGGCTCGGGGTACCTACAGCTGTCGCAGAGGGTGGGGAGCGGTGGTCGGAAGCTGCCTGAGCTCAGAGCGGGATCGTCAGTGGTGTCTGGGAGAGCTTTCAGCAGAGAGAGGAGCTGATCAAATGCATGGCGTTACAGAACTCTCTGCCTTGTTCCCAGCTGCCCAGCCCCACCTAGGTGCGGATGCATGGGCTGGAGGAGGCGGGCGGCGCTGGGTCCGGGAGACCTCGGAGGCGGGTCGGGGCCAGCCGTGCTGGGGAAACCCCGGGCGTCCCTGCTCTCCACCCAGCTCAAACCTGCTGACCCGGAGGACAGGAGCACAGGGGCAGGCGCTGTGCAGGCTCCAAAGGCCCCTCTCGGACTCCAGGACAATCCCGTCACTGCGCCGGAGCAGTGAGTAATTCCGGATCTCCCCGGGGAAGGGGCTGCCTGGAAATAACCCCATCCTTCTGTTCACATTTTATGTTGCTGTTGATTCTGAGCAGGAAAAGAGCAGAAAATAGAACTGTGTTCAGGACAGATGCCAGTTGGAGGGTGTTTTCCTTTCATTGCTGAAAGGGGTGCGGACCAGGAGGCAGGCAATGCGGGCCTTTGTCTGGGGCTGCTGAAGGTGGCCCAGTCACCCCCAGGGCATGCCCAGGTCCGGAAGTACCTCCCAGACCCACCGGGGATACAAGAGCCCCAGACCAGCCCACGCCTGACCCCGATCATCTTCATGTTGGGGGGAAGCCTCCCCGTCCCTTCCCTCTCTGGAACGAGGGAATGACCTTGGGGAGAGGACGTGGCAAATCCAGGCTGGGCATAGAACCTGCAGCAGTGAGGCCTCCGTAGGCCTGGAGGGGCTGGAAGGGGAAGTGGTGAGGGACCCCGTCCGGTGGCAGCTCACCTGGTGGCATGCAGGGCCCATGGGGCTCTGGCACCAGCCATGCCTACTTACCCAAGGCTGAACTAAGGGCTTCACCTTCTTGGCTTCCATGTTCTCACCTGTATAGTAAGTCTCCCGCTTTTTTTTTTTTTTTTTTTTGTCTGAGACAAGGTGTCGCTATGCACTTCAGGCTGGTCTCGAGCTCACTTCGTAGCCCAAGTTGGTCACGAACTCACAATATCCTCCTGCCTCAGTTTCCCAAGTGCTGGGATTATAGTCATACACCACCACACCTGGCTTTTTTTTTTTTTTTTTTTAGACAGGGTCTCACTATGCAGTTCAGGTTGTTTTTGAGCTCACTTTGCAGCCCAGGCTGGTCTTGAACTTGCAATGATCTTCCTGCCTCAGCCTCCTGAATGCTGGGATTATAGGCGTGTGCCACCATGCCTGGCAAGGGTCTCCCTCTTTCAAAAATGCCCTGGGGAAAAGCCTAGGTTCCTCCAGGTCCCATCCACCTCTGGGTTGGAGGGCAGGGGAGGCCACAGAAGTCAGGGATGTGCGGACTGTGGGGTCCCAGGCCTCCTGCAGCTCACGTCTTTCCAGCAACTGCAGGGAGCAGCATGCCGGCCTCGGCAGTCCTAGCACTTCCGAGGAGGGGCCCTGGAGCTGTGGGGCCGGGAGGGGGTGACGGCCCTGGAGGGAGAGACTGGCTGGCGTGGGTGCCTGCCCCCGCCCCACCTGAACTTCATCTCTTCATCTGTAAGACGGGAATGGTGATGCTGGCCCTTGGGACTGGGCAGGGAGGAGCAAGCAGAGGCCAGAGGGGCTGTGCTGACGGGGTTCATCACCCCTTGTGTCCCTGGCGCCTGGCGTGTGTCGAATGGAGCTGGTAAATGCTCAGCGCAGTGACAACTTGGAGTCAGGGCTGGCAGCGGCTGCCTCCCCGCATACCGACCTCCCCTCCTAGGCGGGGCGGCCGCCCCCGGACGCTTCCTGACAGGCCATTTGCACTCAGGTATCTGAGCCTCACCTGGTCTGGCCCTTCCCTTGCAGCTTTGCAGAGAGGGGCAAACTGCTCGGTCACCGTGTCCCTTCCCTCCAGCCGCCAGAAGCCTCCATTGTCTGCTGAGCAGACGCAGAGGCGCGCTCTTCAAGCTGTCTCCAAAGAGGAAGCAGGGGTCTCTGGGCATCTGCAAGGGTCACCGCCTCCGCCTTGCCCTGCTCTGTACAGTTCGCCTGCCCCGGGCGGGGCGCCTCTCTGCTCAGCTGCCTGCAGCGCCAGCCTGCGGGGCCTCACCCGCCCTCCTGGTGCTGATGGGACAGCAGACTGCGGCTGCCACTCCTCACTTGGGACAGAAGGTCCCTTTGTGTGTCTCTCTGCCGTCCTCCCTCCACACCTCCCCACCCTCCCCACCGGGCCACTGCTGACCCAGGACACTGCTGCCGGCACAGCCCTGGCCTCTGGCCAGCTGCTCTGTAACTGGAGCCCAAAGTTTAGGTCCAGGCTTGGGCGTCACTCTTTACCAGCTGCTGGCAGGCAGCGCTGAGCTGTAGCTTTTATCCAGCGGCCGCTTCTGAGGGCCTCCTGCGGGCAGGCAGTCAGGGTGCTCTGCGGGGTGCTGAAGCTGCAGGGCCCTGCTCCAGGGCTGTCGCCCTTGGGTGGCACCAGAACAGAACAGGGGGTTTGAGTCCCTTCCAAGGCTGAGGACTGAGCTGGCTGCGCCACCATCTGAGCCACCTCTGGAGAAGGCTGGCCCACAGCAGGAGTGTGAGGGCGCAGGCCGGCGAGCGGCTGGGGCTCTCGGGGGAGCACAGCGCGTGCTGAGCGCCCGCGTGTGTGGGGTGTGAGCCGGCTGGCCTTGCTGGCCTCACCGGTGCTGCTTGCTGTGCTGGCAGGAGAGGACCGAGCTGGCCGTGCTGGAGCTGCGTGGAGTCCCAAGGGTGGCAGAGGGAGCCCCGACCCCAGGTGGGACCACATGTCCCCACCAAGGAGGAGCAAGGCCCTGGCTTCCGGCCGTGAGCACAGGGAAGGGCCTACAGGAGCTGGAGGGCATGCTGGGGTGTGGAGAGCCAGGCTAGCAGGGCAGACATCCGTGAGGCAGGAGGCTGGGAAGTGGGGGCCACTGCCCTGGCTTCCTGGGGGAGGGGCTTCCTGGGACACCGGGTGTGAAAACCAGGAAAGTTCAGGCAAATGGGGATTAGTTTGTCACTCTTCTGGAGGGCAACTGAGTTCAGACAGAAATAGACTGTGACTATAGTGGTGAGATGTTGAGAGCCATCATGAGGCATGGAAGTGTTGTGTGAGGGGAGGAAGAGAAACTATGTCCCACAGATTAAGCCATCCTACCCCCAACTGATGGAAACAACTGTTTTGCAGCGAGAAAGGTGAGGACCAGGAGGAAGACACTTGTTCTAAGTCATTCGTCGAGTCAGAGGCACACCTGGCTTTTCAAGGTGGGTATGTTTGGTTTCAAAGCTGGTTATTTGAACGGTGGTCACCTATCCAAGGATGAGGCTTTAGAAAGATGGGGGAAGGGTGCTGTGGCCCCAAAGCGGGGCTGCGTGGGATCTCTCTGCAGACAGGGCCTCAGAGGCTCCGGGAAGATGGGTCTGCGGTGTGAGCCTTGATTTCCCTGTCTGTGGCAGCAGACGGCTCCTGCCTTATGCCCCATTGTCCGTGCCAGGATCTGGCCAGAGCAGACTGCCATCAGCGATGTGGGGGCGATGAGGGCCCTGGCCTGGCCCCTCTACACCCACAGACCTGCAGGACTCACCACACAGCAGTGACTCTCAGGGGAGGGGGGCAGCACCCAGGCCATCGTGTGGGGAGCCCAGCCAGGAGGCTGTCCCTTCCCCAAGCAGGAAACATGCACCCCCTCTGCCCAGGTCTGCCTCAGCCGTGACCAGTGTGGAGGTGTCCCATAAGATGCCATGGGGACGGCACAGAAGTGTTTGTGGGCTGACTCGACTCGGGGGTCCCTGACACAGACCCATGAGCCAGCAGGTGGGGAGGACCAGGCCGTGGGGAGAGGCCAGCCGGGCAGGTGCAGCCGGGGCTTGAGGGCCTGCAGCCAGTGCGGCGGGCAGCACACCTGTCTGGTCAGAGGGCACAAGTGTCTGGACAGGTGGCCCAGACCTGACCACAGGAGTCTGGCAGGAGAGCCGGGTCCCCTGTGCCCTGTTCTGCATCGAGGCTGCTGCCCTGGGGGCAGGAAGCCAGGCACAGTGGCATCCCAGCCACGCTGGGAGGCGGGAGGGATGGGATGGCACACACACCTGCTGTTAGGGTCCTGTGCTCGGCTGCCCTTGGCTGTCAGGCTGCCTGCTGAGAAGGGCATCCCAAGGTCAGGACCACACGTGCTTCACTACGCAGCTGCCGGGGTGAGAGCAGGGCTGGATGCTGTGCCTGGGGAAACTGCCGGGGCGCCCCGCATCAGCTCAGAGGAGAATCCTGGTCCGCCTGGCCTCGGCAGGGCTGCGGGTCGAGATTCGGAGATGTCTTGGTTGTTGTTAAAAAGCTGAAGAAACAGTCAGGGCAAGGCCTCCCGCTCCTCTCTACCGCAGCAAGGACAAGTTTTGGGAAACACTAAGGACCACACGAGGGGCTCGCATAGCTTCTCTGTCCAGCTGTGGGGTCGAAAAGGACTGGTCCTGGCCGGGAACAGCAGGAGCTCTGTGCTGGGAGAAGGGGAGGGTAGAGTCATTTCTCAATGGGGATAGAATTTCTTTTAGGGTAATAGAAACAATTTGGAAACAGAGGTGATAATTGTATATTGTGAATGTAATTAATGCCACCAAATTATACACTTAAAAATAGTGAAGTCAACAAATTGTTATATATATATATAATGTATATGTTAAAATATGTGTGTACATATATATATATATATATATATATATATGAAAACGAAGATCACTAAAAACAAGGAAAGAGTCCAGACCAAAGGAGATGAAGACAGAAAAAACTGAATGCAATGTGGTGACTAGGATTGGAATCTGCAGGAGAAAAAGGACCTTTTAATGTCCATTAAGAAAAAGTGGTGAAATCTGAATAATGTCTGTAGTTCAGTTCACAGTTTCTCTCCAGAAGTCATTTCTTCACTCTGACAAGCACACCATGGCTATGTGAGACGCTCACATTAGCTGGAAGCGGGTGAAGGAGCTACGAGAACTCTGTGTTCTTTGTATCCTTTGTGTGAATCTAAGACAAAGAGGTGCCCGACTGCCAAGGAGAGCCGGGGACAGCCTTGGCATCGACCCCGCGGCTCTGGCCAGGGAAGGCTAGGTGGCCTGGAGTTGGCTCTCAGTTGGCAGGAATTATGGGGCACCAGCTGGGAAGAAAGAGGCAGCTGAGGGGTCCCCCGGTGTGGGGTCATGTAGGGGAACAGTCCTGAGCACCAGCAGTGGATCCCTATGGGTGGGGGCCCTGGGGCTCCCTCAGTTCCGCACACCTTGGCTCTGCAAAAGACCTGCCCTGGCCATCTGGAACCACACAGCAGGCTCCGCCTGAAGACGCCCTAATGAGACAGGACTCTAGGTGTCAGGAAATCCGTTTCTGTGTCACCTGGTGACGGGACCTCCCACACAGCTCGTCCCTACCAGCTGCCCTACCACACCAGCCCCGACGTGCCAGCCTTACACGGGCCCTGGCTCACGGCTTGGTTTGTCCACACCCTGTTTTGTCGTCTCCTCTATAGTTGCTGTTATGGCCTGGGTCTCGCCTTGCACAGTCACAGGCGGGGCTTTTTCAGAGGTGACTGGTTCTAGAGTGTGTGATGCTGGCATTCATGGTGTGTTATTAGCAAATCAGTTCACTGATTGGTTTGGCACTGCCCTAATCCCAGTAGCCTAGATAGAATATAAAAGGGGCAGAAAGAAGTTGCTGGGGTCCCTTGCTTTGCTACCTTCTGCCCACTGTGAACTGTTTCTCCTCTGTGATGCCCTCTGCTGTGCCACCCTGCTTTGGGGCCAGCTGATTACAGACTGAAACCTCTACAAACCATGGGCCAAAATAACTCTTTCCTCCTTTATCTTTGGGTGTTGGGTATTTTGTCTCAGTAACAAAAAAAAAAAAAAAAGAACAATGGGCCCTTGATTTATGAATTCAATTTGTTGGAAAGGGCTGGCTGTAAGTCAGGTTGGTTGTACGTCAAGACTATTTTTCCCATGAGAAATAATGGAAACACTCATAATGTGTTCCAAACTTCCCAAAGAATCCCTCAACTAACCTTTTCATAATGAAAAATGGTTGTATAATATGAGTAATTTTCCAGAAATACAACAATCTTCCTAGTGTATTCACCAAAAAGTTATAAAATATGCTGAGTTTACCAGAAACAACAATTTCATATTGTTCTCATCATTCAACTTTGGCTTGCAGGAAAGGAGAGATGAAATGGAAGGTGGTTGTTTGGAAGGAGAGTCCCCTTCCATAAGAAAATCAGGAACCCAGATCTCTGCTGCCCTTTCTCTCCTTGGGAGAGTCTGTAGCCCACTAGGACCTGCTTCTGGCTTGCTGGGTGTCAACATTTTCAGAACCAAAAACTGGTCTAAACTTGTCTGTTTCTGTCTTTTGTTTAACACTGTTCTGTAGTGTGACGTGACGTTGTCATTAAGCAAGTGAATGCGATGATTGGCTTTTTCTCTGTCCGGGTGGGTCTTCTCTATAAATGTCTGTAGCTCTGTCCATGTTTTCAGCATTTCCTTTATTTCAGAAGAACTTCACTGCACTGATTGTTGATGCTCCCCTCCTCTTCAGAGAGCTCCCCAGCTGCTGTTCCGTGCTGCTCAGCCAGAAGTCGCTGAAGCCCCTCTGTAGCCAGTTCCTGTGCGCGCTCTTCCACCAGCTCCTCGGCATCACTTCTGTCTACCTACAAGCCCATGGACTCTGCTGTAGTGACAACGTCATCAACCACAGGGTCAATTAAAATTTTGAGCTCCTCTACACAGCCTTCAAAGTCTCTCTCTTCTATAATTTTAGCCCACACTTTCTTCCAGGAAGATCCCAGTGTTCTTAGACATTGGCTCAGTACTTCTCAATTACTGTAACTCCACACAGGAAAAGATGCTGTAATGTTCCTACCAGAACTCTTTAAGAGCTAAATCTGAGACCATCTGGAAGCACTTCAGGAACAGTTCCTTGGTGTGGAGCTTCTTAAAGTTAGCTATAACCTGCTGGTCCATAGGCTGCAGTGAGGAGTTGCATTAGGTGGGAGGAACTCGACTGAGAGTCATGAGAATTCTTCAGTCAATTCTTCTTCCAAATCTCATGGGTGAGTAAGAGCATTGTCCATGATGAGGAGAGCCTTGAGTGGTAAACCTTGGTCTTCCAGGTACTTCTTAATAGGACCGAAAGCCTCCCTGATCTCCCCAAGATGTAGTACTCTTGCTACCCAGCTTTTGGGTTAGATCTCCACAGGACCCTTAGCTTATTCTTCATGACTTTATGTTTTCTGAACACTCTGGGGGTCTCAGAGTGAAAATCAAGAGAGACTTTATCTTGAAGTCACCACTGGCATTGGTACCTAGCGATAAAGTTAGCCTGTACTTCACAGGCTTCTGTCCTGGCACTTTCTTCTCTTCCTGAGTACATAATGTATACATAGAATACGTTATGTTCACCTGGTCGTTTTCTTCCACAAAAGGCCAGTTTCATCACAGTGGAAAACCTGATGATAGCAAAAGACATTTCTCTGTCATTGTTTCAAAATGTGTATGCAATTTTCAGTAGCCCTTTTAATCAGCACTGGCTGCTTTACCACGCCTTTATACATTATGAAACCCAATTCTCACTTTAAAATGTGAAGCCACCCCTTACTAGCATGAAATGTCTCACCATTGTCATTCATTGATGGATTATCTTTACAAGATCTGTATTATAGCCCTAGGTTTTTCACAAATTCTAGACTCAAGCAGGCTATACCCTGCCATCTGCCTTTCACTTATCCATACCAATAATGGCTTTTCTACCTTATCTAACGCTGTAGATTGTGACTTAATAGTATAAGTAACAACTTTAGCAACACTAGCTTCCTTATATAAATGTTTTCTCTGTAAGATTGTCAAGATGCTGCACATACTAGCAAGATTGGTCACATAAATGCCATTCTCATATTTCTCCACAATTTCCTTCTTTTTTTATTGTGATTGCTTTCTTTACTTTTCTTTTCTTCCTTGGCTTTTTTTCTAGCTTTTTGGTGGCCATTGTGATAGTAGTAATTTTAGTGATTATATAAAGCACTGACCAAAATCATGTCCAGAGCACATGCATCTGGACTCAGATTGATCCTTACCATTGCTTATACACACTTTTATGGCGTCACAATTGTTTGTTTATAACCACACAAACAGCTGATAGTCAGGTCTTAACTCAATACTTTGATCACAAATTAAACCTAAAAGTCCAGTTGTAACGCAAGTCCTATGTGAGGCCAGTCATAACTCAAGGGTCCACTATAACCCAGATAGAATTTGGTACCAGAAGTGGGGTTTTGCTGTGACTGTACCTGACTGTGTGGTATAGGAGCCTTTGGAGCTAACTCAAGGGAAGAGGAAGAGTTAGGAAATGTTTGGAGATGCTGGCTGGAAAAGTAGAGCTGGAATAGCTGAGTCCATGTCTGATGAGAGATTCTAGTCAGAGTTCAGAAGACCAGAAAGCTGATAGAAACCCTGCCAGTGAAGACCAGGTTCACAAATTTTCTGCCAGGAAGGACTGCATTGACTTTGAACTCTAGACAATGTATGTTATACCTTGACAGAAAGCTTCTCTGCATTTTGCTTGTGTGCAGAGACTTTGCCTGAGACTACAATTAAGGGCAGCAGACTAATCTGGAAGAATAAATTTTAAGGTATTCTAATGTTGGGACAGTGGCATGGCTACTATTGGGGGTTTTCAGCCAGATCTACATTCAGAATTAAGAGCAAGAGCCCAGCAGCATGAATTAAAACCTGAGTTTGCTCAGGAAGGAAACCCCAGTAAAACTGTGGGCTGTGTGATAAAGCGGAGGAGATCTTGATTGCTGAGAAGGAAGAAGACAATAAAAAGATGGCCTGAGGACATCACAAGAACCAGCAGGATTCCAACCTTTGGGTCCTCAAAATCACAAAAGTGAATGACTTTGCTTTGATAAGAAAAAGTACCCCAGAGCACCATGTTCCAGAACAGCAGCAGTCTAGAGAAGTTGTTCCTTGGGATTTGGTTCATAGGCATTTGACCCCTGTTTCCAGCAGAGAAGGAAGCCTGGCTAATGCTTCAGCTGGTGGCATACCTTGGCATCATCCATGTTGTGCTGGTTTTAGTTGCATGCAGAATGCAAGAGTTATGGGGTCGGGAAGGATTCCACCTAGATTTCAGAAGAAGACCTGGGAGGCCAGGCAGTGTGGCCCTGAGATGACTGTGTGAAGCTGTGAGTGTGAAGCTGAAGATGTAGTGGAGACTCCAGAAGTCTGGAGAAGCCAGGAACAAGGATTGACCAAGCAAAACTGCAAGGAGAGAGCAGAGCCAGCCACAGGAGCTACAACACCAGAGTATCACACAAGAGACTCCCAAGCCCCTTGGACTTCATATGTTGCCTGAGATCGCCTTGGATGCTGGACGTGGAACTCTGGAATTTAATGTTTGCCCTGCTGGATTTTGGGCTTAGTTTGGTCCCATTCCTTTGTATTCCCCTGTTTGTAACTGTAGGAATGGTAATGTTTATCTTACGCCATTGTATGTTGGAAGTGTTTCACTTTCTTTTTATTTGTACAGGGGCTTGCAGCTTAGAGTTTGCTTCAAATTTCAGAGAAGACTTTGGATTTGGACTTTTTAGTAATACTGAATTTGTTAGGAATTTGGCAGCTCTTGGAGACAGAAAAAATGCCTGTGGCATAAAGGAATGTACATGAGTCTTTGGGCGGCCAGGGGCAGAATGTTATGACTTGTGTCTAGGTGTCCCTTAAAGATTAGGTGGAGCTTTTTCAGGGGTGACTGGATCTAGGATGTGTGATACAGGGATTAAAGGTGTGTGTTTACTGTATCAGCCCACTTATTGGTTTGGCACTGCCCTAATCCGAGCAGCCTAGATAGAACATAAAAGGGGCAGAAAGAAGCTGCTAATGTCCCTTGCTTGCTTTGCTACCTTCTGCCTGCGTGAACTGTTTCTCCTTTGCAATGCTTGTCTGCCGTGACACCTGCCGTGGAGCCAGCTGATTAAGGACTGAAAGCTCTGTGAACTGTGAGCCAAAATAAACGTTTTCCCCTTAACTTAGGGTGTTGAGTGTTTTGTCTCGGCAATGAGAAAAGTAACTGAGAGACTTGCATTCACTTTTTCAAGGTCCAGACCTAACTTTACTTGTAGAGCTCTTGTGATGGTTATGACTAACCTTGCCAGAGTGGGCCATCTACTTCCATGATCATCTCCACGTGGGCTCAGGAAACCTGCCTCAGGGTTAGGCACAAGGAAGACCTCTAAGGAGGAATGAAGGTTGAGGTGTGAGTGGAACTGTCAGAAAACACTCCCAGCTCAGCCTAGCAGGTAACAGTAGTGTCCTGTCCTCCTACCTAACTTTGCACCAAACCCAAGCCTTCCTTGGGGATCAGGAAGGAGCCATGCCCGGGGATAGTGGCATACCCTGCAACTGTTCACTCTGGACCTGGAACAGGTTCCTGTGCCCAGGAGAACAAGAGAGAAGACAGTCTCCCAGTGTAGGGCTTTCCTAGGTGTGGCCATGGGGATTCCAGACACAGAGACCAGTCTGCTCCAGTAGTCAGACTGGCCTGGTCAGCCTGTGTTTCAGGAGGTGGAGGGTAGTAAAAGAGGTAAAGGTGGCCACTCCCACTGGGCCAGGGATTGGGCAGAACAAGAACCAGGACCTTTGGTTCTCCTCATTCCAGGACCCTCCCCTTCCTGGACTGGATGGTTTCCATTTCTACTATGGTGCCATCCCAGGTCTCTGTACCTGCACCGTGGGCCTGCACACAGGGAGGCTGGTGTCTGGGATACACGCTTGCAGCCCAAAGCAGCCACTCAGCCAACACTGATCCCTGCAAGCCCTTAGAGTGACGTGGACAGGAAAAGGGGGGAGGAAATGGGAAGTGAACACACAGTGAATGCTTACTGCACGCAGGGCCTAGCACCAGACTCCTGAATCTCACTGCCCACTGCAAGATACATATGTCACCCACTTTACCGACTGAGACACTGAAGGTAGGAATGGTCTGTGTGTGTCAGGATCAGGCAAATCACTCGTGTCTGGGACTCCAGATTCTGTCTTCCTTTCTTTGAGCTGGCGTGGGATGAACCTAGCCAGGGGACATCCTAATCTCCTGGGAGTGCCAGGTGGAAGCACAGGGGCACCCCGGTGATGTCTTTCGTGGAATGTGTTTGAGATGTCAAAGTTCTTATGGATAGAGGGCAGGGCTTGGCCGGAAGCAGATGAACAGCAAGCCATGCCTGGATCTGGGGACATGGCCCCTGGAGCACTGCCAAGTCTCCGCAGAGCTCCCTCCCCTCCCCAGGTCCCTAGATCGTGGGTCCTTTGGTTGCTGGTTGGTCCTTGGAGGATGCCACACACATCTGGGAGGAGGAGGCTTTTCTCTGCCCCTCTCTGCACCTGACCATCCTTCCAGTCTTGCTCCGCCCTGTCCCCCACCCCTGCCACCTCCACCCCTCAAGGGACTCTCCCAGTGCACACCCACACCCTATCCTGCGGACGCTTCTCACCCTCGGGCAGCACCACACCTGCAGACCCATCAACTGGGTCAGGTTGGTGGCTGCCCTACTGGCGCCATGAGCCCCAGAAATCTCAGTAGTCCCCACGTCTCTGCCCCCAGCACGGCAGCGTGTGTGATCTCGGGGCTGAGCGTGGAACAGCGTGGCAGGCAGGCTTGTTTGGGAGGCCTGGACCTTGAGAAAGAAGCTGTGGCTGGGACGTCCTGGCTGCAGGCCAGGCAGCCAAGGACACCCCTGCTGGTCGCTGAACCAACTCTGTGTGGAGAGTCACCCCCTGTGCCCCTGTGGGAACGGCTTCTGCTCTAGTCCTGCTCCCACAGGCCAGAGAGCACAGTGAGCCCGGAACACTCTGGCACTAGAGGCTGGGAGTATTGTTTGTGTTCATGTGACAGTGACCGGTGTGTTTCCAGTAAAACACAGAGTGACCTAGAAAGTCATAACCACCCTGCCGCCTTCCTAGAAATCCCAGAGCACTGCAGGGCCGCTTGCTCGGGGAAGTGGGGCCCTAGCATGACAAGAGGTGCTTGCACTGGAGCCAGCCCTTGGGGTCTCTGGGCTGAGACCAGTTTGCAAGTTGCCTGAGGAAGCTGGGAGTCCACCACAGAGCGCTCGGTGACCCGCGGCCTCGCTGCCATGCTCTGGCCCTCCTGCTCGAGAGCACTCATCTTAGGTGGCTCTACCCTGGGTTTCCTCTGATGAGGTCTTGGAAGGCACGGGCCTGGACACCACCGCCACCACCACAGCTCCTTCGCACACTGAGTGCTCGGGGCCAGGCTGGCCTGGGACTCCAAGAACCCGCTCTTGTCACTGCCTGAGGAGCTCAAGGTGCAAAGTCCGCAGTGAAATCACCACAGCCACAAGCGAGGCAGGCCCCGAACAGGGTGTAAATGAAGGGCTACGCGATGGGAAGAGAGGTTTGGCGGGCTTCTCGGAGGAGGGGGCCTTTGGCTGGCACTGAAGGACTGATAAGCCTGCTGCATTGGGGTGTTTTTCATCTTGAGTATTGAAAAGAGGAAGTATTGGGGCGTGGCTCAGTGGCAGGGCATTTGCTAGCACTGGAGAGGCCCTGGGTTCCTTCCCGGGTATTGCCCAAAAAAAAAAAAAAAAAAAAAAGTATAAAGCGAAGAAGGAGCAGCCAGGCTGAGCTACAGCCCTGACGGAAGGAACAGCCACGGAGCGGAAGGGGTGGGCCCTACACTGGGTTGGGGGGACCTAATTTCTCGGACGATAACGAGGGCTGCGAGGCCGCTGTGAAGCAACACGTGTGAAAGCGCCCAGAATGGGGCTCCGGGCCGTGCCTGAGTGAGAGTGAGGCCAGAGTCTGGGCCTCATGCGACCAGGCGTGCAGATCTGGAGCCGAAGTTCTCCGGCGCGAAGCGAGTCAGGGAGACACCGGACCCCTCCAAGCTTGGCGGCCCTGCCTCGGGATGGCAGTGAAGGCAGCTGACAGCCAGACCCCTGCCCACTCCTGGGCGAACTCCTCCCAGAGCCGTCTCAGCTCCCCCGATGCTGGTGCTGGGAACACCAGCGTGGAGGGGGTCTTCTAGGAGTAGAAGACTTGACCAAGCTTTCCAGAGTCTGGGGCACAGATGGAGCAGGGTAAAAGCCACTGCAGAGAGAGGAGGCACAAGGGTTACAAGCCAGGAGAGTCCCATTGGGCCACATGAGCTGGGCTTCTCCTGTGCTCTTACAACTGAGGGGGCAGCCTCACCTCCAGTTTGGTAGGCAAGGAAGCAAGCCCGGAGAGGATAATGATCCCGCTGGGGACGGAGCCGGCAGACATCAGGGTCTCAGCCTGTTCAGTCCCTGGGCTGAGCAGAGCTCCCTGGGGGAGACGCCAAGACTCAGCCGGCACAAAGGCTGGGGCTGGCTGGAAGCCCACAGAGTCAGACCAGGAAGCGTGTATGGGGGCGCTGGGAACACCCCACATTGCTGAGTACCAGGACGGCCTCCTCACCCAGGGCCTCTCCTGTTTGTTACAGACTTCGCCTTTCCTTCCGGAGGGACGGGCTGGAGCAGCTGGTCCTGGGGCTCAGCTCTGGGGTTTCACTGCGGGCTCCCACACGTGTTCACTTCGTGTCTTTGAGCAGCTTGCCCAAGCTCCTGCTCCTGGGTTTCTTCATCGCAGCAAGATCTAATAATACCTTGCCAGTTGCTGCAGGATTAGCAGTCCCTTCTGCACAGTGCTGGACATGCGAGCGCAGTGACAAGGAGCTGTTAATACTCGGCAACCAGCAGCTGCAGCCACCTCCCCTGAGGGGTGCGGCTTCAATACCCCATCACCTACGGGGGGCTGTGCCCACCTTTGCCAACGCTGCAGGACAGAGGTGGCTCCCCCGAGGATCCCGGCGGGCCCTCCCATCTGAGGGATGCCCTGGGTACAGGGAAGCTCAGTGCCTCTCTGACTCTGCTTCCCACACATTTGCACAGCTCCGGAGAGGAGAGAGGAGCGGCCGATGCAGCAGCTGCTCCTGCGGCGCCGCCTCCCCCGGGAGCGATTAGCTGTGTCATGCCTCCAGTTGTAATGAAACTGAAACGTTTTGATTTGTCTGGGAAGCCGGATTTTCTCCCAAATCCTTGCTTCTTTCATCCCTGGACATGAAACAGCCTATTCTAATCTCATACGGAGGGGCGGTGGTTAGAAGGAGCCCATGAAATCTGATCGCCAACTTGGCTCCCGGGGGTGGCTTTGATCACCATGAGGGAGCTGGTGTCCCTGGGCCTGGTGCTAATAGCTCTATACATTATTGAAGAGCTGCGTTTCCACGGCAGACACATCAGGAAGACATCCAGGCTGCGGGCTCCGTGTCAGGGCTCTGGGGTCTGGCAGAGCCTCAGTAACCGGTACCTGGTAGAGGCATCTGTGCAGCTCACCACACTGGCTGGAGAGCAGAGCATGTGCAACCAGGAAATAAGGAGGGACGGGATGTGCACGGGGTCCTGCCGAGGCCCCAGCTGCCTGTGTTTGGGGCTGACACCTATAGTGTTTTTTTTTTTTTTTTTTCAAGTAGTGGGGATCGAACACAGGGCCTCTTGCTGAGCTCCAACACCAGCCCTTTCTTGGGTTTTGAGACAGGGTCTCACTAAGGGGCCCAGGCTGAGGTTGTGTTTCTACCCTCCTGCTTCGGCCTCCTCAAGTGCTAGCATTGCAGGCTTTGACCACACCACACCTGGCCTGACCAGTAGGATTCTGATCCTCCTGGCTTTGGGATCCTGAGGAGCGAGGTAAGGGCTGAGATGTAACTCTTCCGAGAACTCGCGGGGGCTCGGAGCTGTTCCAACCCCTGTGATCCCCGCCCCCGCAGTGCTGAAGACGGCTGATCCGAGCCATCAGCCGAGCACCGTGAGATGGGGTGGGCTGCTTCTGCCCGGCCCTCGGAGCACGGGCTCTCTGGCGAAGGAGCTGCGTTGTGAGGACCCCCACGCAGCCCCGTGAGAGCCCTACACAGCCTCCTTGCACACAGATCTCTGGCCCGGCCAAGCCCCCACCAGCTTCACTGCTGCGGCCTCCGGAGGGATCCCGCCCCGAGCCACCCCACTGATCTGCCCTGAAATCCTGACCAGTACCTGCGGTGATCTGGTAAATTCTGGAAGGCCTTTCAGGGGAGCAACAGCTTGATGCAGGGCCTGGGTAGGGAGAGAGCTGGAGGCCCAGGAATGACTAGAGCTTAAGTGCTTGCTCCTTAGCCTGAGTGGGATGGGAGCTGCTGAAGAGTTGGGAACCAGAGGAGATCATGCTCGGATCTGTGCTTTCCACACTTCCTCCGGACCCCGTCAGGCAAGGTTAGAGATGTGAGGGTTGAAGAGGCCGAGACAGAAGCCCAGATTAGCCTCGTCAGCTACCAGGAGGCTTCTGGAGCCCTGGGGGTTCTCTTACTGTGGGCCCTGTGTATGTGGTGTTTGTCTTGCACCCCAGCACATCTGAAATATCAGCTTTCCTCTTTTCTCCACTTGAGCCTGCGGGACTCAGTTCAGAATCGTCACTTCTGGGAAGCCTCTGTCCACCAAGGTCTCTGGAATGTGAGCCGTCCGTCACATTCAAGGCCACTTTGTCACGTCAACAGCAAGGCTGAGATCATAGTGGTGCAAAGCCGGAGGCGTCTGTTGACAGGCATCGTGCATGCTGATAGGTTTTTTGTTCTGAGCGATCATTGCCCAGATTGCTAAATATTTTTAAAATCTCACTTTCCAAAGGCCTTGAAAGAAAGCACTCAATAAACATTTGCTAAGTGAATCAATGTGCAAAGTGCTAGGGGCTCCAAAGTCACTGAGTGGGCTGCTTTCAGAACCCCAGCTCCCGAAAGTGCTGAGCAGCAGCCCAACCCCAGTGCTGGGGACCGAACCTGGGGCCTGTAACACGCAGACATGTGCTGTCCCTGGCGCGACGCCTCTAGCTCATGGCTCTCTTCACCAGTGGGCTGGCACTGGACATAGCCCGCACTGCCCCGAACTCTGAGCAACTCAGCCTGGTAACAGTTTTCTTGAGCCACCCTGCAGCAAATACTCAGGGATCAGATTCCTTCATGGACCATCTCTTTCCATCCCACCAGCTCGCCACACACCTGCCCTATAAGAAGCAAGGAACCCACCTCTGCACAAGAAAAGGTATCGCACAGCACTTGGGTCTGCCGTGCACCCCTAGTCCGAAGGGAGCACACCTGAGCCTTCACGATTGCAGTTTGCCAACTCGCATTACAGGTTAAGCTCTTAGCTGAATGAACTGCAAAGTGCTCCAGTTACCTGAAGCAATTCTGCATCTGAGTTGGTCTCCTTCATCAATTCCTGGGAAGAAGAGTATTCTCAACCCAGTCCAATCATTGTCTCCATAGTTGAACGCTCAGTAGCCCCAGTGGCCCCAGGTGTCCACTCAGCCTACCCTCCAGGGTCACAGAGACGCAGGGAGGGGACACGAGAGTCACTGGGGGGTGGGGCGGGTGGGCCAGCTGGTGTGTAAAGAGGAGTGGGTCACGCAGCGCAAGCCCAAGCTTCTTTACCTGGCAATCCAGATCTGTTTTGTTCTCCCTCCGACCTTGTCCACTTACGCTTAGGGGCTGACTTTGAGCCTACTCCTCCAGGAAGCCTGTCTTCCCAGGGGTGACACAGTGTGGGCTGGGTGCACCTGCAGCATGTCAAGAGTCCTGCAAAGCCTTAGAGACACAAAGAAGCCGCACCCATGCCGGCCGGGATCAGACTACCCCTGAACTTGTACCAAATGCTATCTTCTTGCTAGGTCATGGCTGGTTGGATGGCAGAAACATTTTAGCCACATTGCTTTCATTGACAAATGTGCAAAGCTCTGGGTGATGCAGCCCGAGCATGTAAAACACACACACACACGCATACACACGCACACACGCACATACTCATTTTTGCCTGGCAACACCAGGACATGCAACTTCACCAGAATTATCACAGCAGTAAAACTTCTTTAAGTAATAATGAGAGAAAAGTCTAGTTCTACCCAGCACTCCATGGACAGCTGAGATAAGCCTAGAATACACGGCTTCACTGAAGTCTCAATTCTGAGCCCAGGAGTGAAAGGGGAGCCGATGTCAGGCTCTGCAGATGACGCTGGGCTTCCCCGGGGCTGCTGCCGGCCAGCCCCACCCCCAGCCGTGCTCAGGATAGCAGACGCATCCTCTGGCAGCTGAGCTGAGCCCGGGCACCGCCTGCAGTGGCCCAACACGCGCGGAATGCCTTTCCGCTCAGCTGGCCCCACCTGCAGCTGTCTGGAGGAGGAGAGCCAAGGAGAGCAGAGAGCCCTGAGGGGTGATGGGGCTGTGTTCTTCCTCCTGTGCCTGTGGTTTTTCAGTCGGAAAGAGCGGCTTCCCTCTCGTTTTTAATTGATTTTAATGCAGTTCAGCCAGGCTAGATCAGATCGCAGCTCCTCCGCGGCCTTCCGTGAATAGTAGGAGAAACGGTTGGAATGTTAATGAGAAGGGCTGCTTGGGAGAAGTCAGAGGAGGCCAGGAGGCAACCGTGTGTCTGGGGGACCTGGCCGGGCCTCGGGCTGTCCTCCCAGATGAGCCCATGTGTGGCCTTCAGGGATGGCGAGGGTGTGGGAGTGGGCTCATGTGACCTCTCACCTGTGTGGGCTGGTGCAGGGGGTGTGAATGTATTGCTGTAACCATGGCTGGAGGACCTCATCCATTGCAGGGTTTTGGATTAGTATTAGCTCTGTGTTACTGTAACAAAATCCTCGAGGCAGTTAATTTAGAAAAGGTTTCCTTTGGCTCGCCATCCTGGAGCCCCAGGTCCGGGTTGGGTGGTCCTGTTTGGGCCACTTCTGAAGGTGGCATGTCGGCAGAGCAAACTGATCCTATCAGGAGCCGGAAAGCAGCGAGACACACACCCCAGTGTCCTGAGAAACTTCCACAGGCCCTGCTGCTAAACGCTTCCACCCCCGGCCAGTAGCATCCCTGGGGAGCAAGACTTTAACA
Organism: Dasyprocta punctata; assembly: GCA_004363535.1. NCBI lineage: Eukaryota > Metazoa > Chordata > Mammalia > Rodentia > Dasyproctidae > Dasyprocta > Dasyprocta punctata. The sequence continues at coordinate 11,328 of RJWM01022886.1, read as the reverse complement.
TCCGCGTCTTTGGGGATACTCACCCACACGGCAGGACTCCAACCAGCCTGCTTCTTGGGTGCTCCCCACCCTCCTCTAGGTGTCTCCTCCCCTCTGAGAAGCTGCCTGCTGTCTTTGTGGTTGTCTCTGTGGACGGCCAGCACCTCTGATGGCCAGCGTGCTCCCCTCCCGCCTGTCTCACCCCTCCTCACCATCCTCCCAGGCCCGGGCCAATGGCCCAGGCTCTCTGGTCTGCAGCTCCGTCTTCTTGTCTCATTTGGAAGCATCAGGAAAGCTAACACCCATACAGTGTCCAGCACTATGTTTAAAGCATCGAACACTTGGGGTTGTTTCTTTCCAACCCAGCTCCCAAGTTGACCTGATCCAGAGATGCCAGCGAAATAACTGGTAGTGGGGGCCTGGCATGGTGTCTTTCAGGGAGGGGCTTTGGCTCCGGTCTCAACCTTGTGATGAGGTGTGAATTACAAATGGCCTATCTAGTTTTCTTCAGAAAGGAATGACTTGTGCCCGAGGAGTGGTTGTCAATATTAGTTCCTAGTGAAAAACACCAGAGTGAGTCGGTGAAGACCAGAGCCAGTGCTTGTGTCCCGGAGTACGACTTCACTGTGCTAGAAGGAATGGGCGGGAATGCTGTGGAAGTCAGTGAGTTTCATGTGGAACAGGGAGAAGATTTTATCCCCCAAAGTGGAGCTGCTCACGAGTCCTGCCTAGTCTACCTCTGATGGCCCCTCTGCTCCACTTCCTGAGGTCACCTGTCATTGCAGCGCAGCTCCAGGCTCCCAGGCTCAACAGGGCGTCCTGTGGCTCCCACAGGCCCGCTGGCAGGTGAGTGGCTGGAGGAAGAGGGTTCTCTCCATGTTCCTTAATCCCTGGCTCTTCCCTGGCTCTTACTGAGGAGAGCTGGTTCAGTCCCGCATTAAATTTATGACCACTGTTTTCTCGAAGAGACTCAAACCACCCAAGAGCTAGTTGTCCACTCTTTCCTCCAGATACCACGACCTTTAATCCTCACACACACATAAAAATGTTGCCAAACCCAGATTAAATGCAAATATCCACAGATTCACTGTCAAGAACTCTGAATGGGCCGAGATTTTACCCTGTGACAGCGAATAAGCTTGCCTTCCTTTCGAAAGTTATGGAGGACATGAGATTCTTGAGCCAGACATGAAGGGCAGTTTAGAAATCACAGCAAGAACAGTGGTCAGAGTTTCAGCACTTTAGTGTCAACTCTCTGAGCCGTGATGGCCAGAGGGTGATGTCAGGAGGCCTAGATGACACCTCAGCTCTGGGACAGGGGAGAAACTGAGCTCAAGGCTCGGAGTCTACAAGCCCGGGGTTCCTGCCACACTCAGTTTCCACAGCTGCGGCTGCAGGAGGGACAGGAACTGTTTCTACCAAGGCTGTTCATTATCCAGCATCCTTGAGAAGCTGGTCCGGAGCATGGATGGCGACTTCTGCCCTGCAGGCTGTGCAGAAACACAAGGGATCCCTGGAGAATTACCTGCTAACATTCAGTTCATAGCCACGCATTCAAACTTCTGACTCCCACTCCCACTCCACACTCACGAGTGCTGTGAGCACATCTCGGCCTGCACGGAGACCCACGTGCTGACATCCATGGGTCGCCAACACACCCAAGGCACAGGAAGCGCTTGCACAGGGATAAGGACAGTGCTCTATCACCCCGTCGGAACTGAGGGTGCCTGCCTGGAGTCTTTGCTTCTAGCCATGCCGCACACTTACCTCGTGGTGAGCATTTGAGCCTGAAAATCTGATCCTTTCCCTGCCGTGCTCACAACTCCCTGCTGTCAGGACAAAGCACCTACTCTTCGGCAAGGCTCCGGCTGCCTGCAGTGTCCTTTCCTGCTTCTGCCCGCCCAGCACTCAGCTCCCCAGCTGCACAAAGGCCGGGCGAGGTCCTGTTTTGGGGCTCCACACATTTTCCCCACACGCAGTCCCTGTCTCGGCCTAAGGTGTTCTGGGAACCAGTGGAGGCCTGGGGAGACAACTGTCCTCTGTCCCCGCGTTCCCACCACAGTTCGCGTTCACCTGGCCCATTGCTTCTCTGAGCTGTGATATAAAGGTCACCCAAGGCTTTCTGGCCTCTCCCCAGCCCAGGCTGGGAAGAGCTGGGAAACAAGTCTTTGTGTGACTTGTTTTCCATCTCTGGGGAGTGAGCCCGCGGCCAGGATAGGTGCCAGATCTTGACAGGAGAGGGGGTTGTGGCTGGGCCAGCTACAGGACTAGGCGAGACTGGCCACCTAACGTGTGGGGCTCAGAGAAAGCGGAAAGGTGGGATCCCTTGTATGGACGATAGGAATCAGAAGGCAGTGGCAGCAGACTGTGCGTCCCTTCCAAGGGGAGACCATGTGGCCAGGCCGTAGCTCCAGGCAACTTCACATGCCCTGAGGACCTGTGAAGGCAAAGTCACCAGAGAGAAGCAACCGGCCCAAGAGAGCTTTTGAAGAGCCTTGGGTTTCACGTGGTGAGCTTCCCGTGCGCCTTCTTTGGTCTCTTCCTCCCTGCTTCCCTCCGTCTCTCCCCTCTTCCCCCCTTTTCTCTTTCATTCCCTTCCTTCTTTTCCCCGTCCCTCTTTTCCTTCCTTGCTTCCTTCCTTTTCTCCCTCCTTCCTTCTTTCCCTTCTCCCTCCCTCTGGGGGGAGGAGGAACCCAGCATTGGCATTATCTAGTTTCTCCTCTTTTATCTGATCGTGAAAATCCTTTGGGCACCCACTGGGAGTGCTGAGCTGGGTGTCAGGCAATAGGTTCCCTGCCCCCGAGGAACCTCCACACGTACCCACAGGAGGCAAAACCTCGATTCTGTCTGCACCCCCCACCAATTCTTCCCCGCAAGGTGTTATTCCAACTGCACGTTCATGGTTAAAGCACCACAGGCAGACGCTCACTGGAGACACGAGCGGAGAATGGCGTTGACACCAAAGTCAACTGACTCTGATTCTCCCTAGCCCCGCTACCAGAAGGAAAGGAACTATTTCTATTTATCGTTCTAGTGGTTCACACCACAGTTCTAAAAATGCTCAGGCCTTCCTTTTCAGGCTGTGTTAACTCTGGGCCGTATCTATTCACTTCCTGCTATGAAAACGTGACGTATTCAGTGTCCGCTGCCATCAGCTCTCCTAGTTGTGCTGTGCTGTTTTCCTAGCTTGCTGAGACCCTGCTGTGTGCGCTTCCTCAGCCTCACCGGGTCTCCCTGCTCCAGCTTTATAGGACGGAAATGGTTTCTGCCTCTAATTCTGCTCACTCTGAGTTTATCTTCTGCCTTATTTTACAGGCTGAGGCTCTCTAACTTCGCCAAGTGCCTTACCCAGTTCTCTTGCTGCATCAGGAACACAGCATGGATAAGGCATGTCCTCTAGCTTTGCCAATAGCTGACGCCAGCACAGCTTCCATAACGCGAGGACTGCACAGACGTCATTCCCATGGGCCTGCAGGAGGAGAATGTGCTCCAGGGCGCTACACCAGGGCCACGAGAGGGGGGCTGTGAGCCCTGAGGTCCAGGGATCCTCCTGCTGGCTGCCAAGGGTGACGCCACAACATTTCAGCTGGGGGAAATCTTAATGGGCTTTGTGTTCCATTCTAGAATTTTGCAACACTTCATCGCACCAAAAGGAATGACTATTTCAATGGGCTGCGTAGAAAAGTTGATTTTATAGACCAAGAACTTCTGAAGAAAGCAGAAATGAAGGCCAGAAAGCAGACTGGTGCTTTCAAAGTTACTTTCCTTGGAAGGTGGGCACAGGGCAAAAGAACAAACACCCTGACGTTAATTAGTTAGTTGTAGGGTTATTTCAAGTTCTTCTTTGTCCTGCGTAGGCATTAAGGCAGAGGGAGCTTCATTTTCATTCTGACTGAAAGCGGCCTATTTGGGAAAATGTGGTTATTATCTCTCCAATCTCGAGTTCTCAGAAGGCAGCTTTGTTTCTCATTGGTAATACAATATTAGCAAGAGTGACTTTGTTTTGGTTTTTAGTCTTGTCCGTTGGTCTCCTGCAATTTTTAACCAGCATGCCCTCGTTTTCTCTGAGGTTGCTGCCTTGACTTTGCCCGGTACATACTTAGGCAAGGTTTTGCCCAGTATTTTCTTTTTCCTAGCTGCCCCTGTTCTGCCTTTTCTCTCATTCCAAGAAGAAACACAGTCTTTCCTCCATATCTTTAAAATCAGAGTTATGGAAAGACCTACCTTGACTTTCTGGGTTCCTGGCACCTCTGACTTGGGATTCCGTTTCAGGACCCCCAGCTGGGCGGGTTCTACTCTTTCTTTATCCCGCAGGCTTTCCCCTCTTGTGAAATTCCTTTTTCACTTTGGACCAAGGGATTAGCTCATGGCAAAGTGCCCAGGGGAGTGGGCCTAACCTGTCTTTCACGGAGATCCAGGACATAGGTACCCAAGCCTGCACTGGGGCCAAGGTGAGGATGCTATTGTTCTCTTCTTGGTGCTGGCACAAAATACCCAACACCCAAAGTTAAAGGGGGAAAGGTTTATTTAGCTCACAGTTTGTGGAGGTTTCAGTCCATTATCGGCTGGCTCCAAGGCAGGGTGGCCTGGCAGAGAACAGTTCACGGCACCCTCAAGACAGCAAAAGCAACAAGGGACCTTCACAGCTTCTTTCTGTCCCTTTTATATTCTGTCCAGTCTACTGGCATTAGGGCGGTGCCAAGTCAATCAGTGGACCAATTTAGTAATCACCCACCCTTCATCCCAGCCGCTCCTGAAAAAGCCCCACCTATGACTGTATGAGGCTTTGGGGGGACATCTAGATACAAGCCATAATGCGACCTTCGATTCTTCTGGCATGGCATTGAGCAAGTTTTTGAGAAGACAGCCTAGATCCGATGTCAAAATGGAGGCTACAAGAGGTGACTGCCACTAACCTCATTGCCACTGTGATCTCTTTCTTCAGTAGCTGGTTCTCACTCTGTAGCTCGTGCTTCTTCTCTGCTTTTACTGGCCCCACACTTGCTCTGCAGAGCCTGCTTCTTCCCCTCCCTTTAGTCCATTTAATGAATGTAAAACCTCACTACCTTTTGTGTTCATCTTGACCAATTCTTTGTTCAGGATGACAAGAACCTACAAGTCACCTGTAGAAGGAGTCTGCAGTGCCCAGGGACTGGGTGGCATCTTTGGTATCCTCTGCTCCCAAACCCTCTGCCTGAAAGGGTGTTTAGTTAGCAGTGGGTCTCTATGCAGGATTAAGGGCTGAAAATCCCTTTCAGAACCCACCTTCCTGTAACACCAATGGGTACAAATTTTGGGCCCCTGCTCCTTGCAGGTGGCCTGATTTACACTCTTTGAAAGCCAAGGTCTTCTTAGCACTGGCCTTCCGAAGTTTCATCAGGTGGTTTCAGGTCTCCCGCCTTCAGATGGAGACTCGCGTCTTCCCGCAGAGGCTGTTCCCGCCACGTTCTTGGCTTTCTCCTTCTGGAACTCGGAATGATGAAGGCCAGGGCTCCAGGAAGGTGTCAGCGCTGCCCTCTCCCTCGGCCCCTTCTGGGTTGTGAGACCCTTGCTTTTACCATCAGCTCCATGCACAGTTGTGCCCGCCCCTTCCCCATGAGAATGGGATCTGAAGTCCCACTGGATGCCTGAAACTTCAAATACTACCAGTCCCTCCAGAGGCTCTGTTTTTTAATAGCCATACTTATCTATATGATAAGGTTTAATTTATGAATTGGGTCCATTAAGAGATTAATAACAATAATAATCAAAGCTATTATAATGCTATATTGAAATAACATATTTGATGATTCCGTTAAATATATTATAATGGAAGTTATTTAAGAGCTGGATGTGGTGGTATATACCTGTAATTCCAGCTCTTTGGGAGGCTGAGGCAGCCCAGCCTGGCAGTTCTAATGACTTAGAGAGATCTGTCTAGAAATAAGACATATGGGCTGAGCAAAGGCTTCGGGGTCATTCCTTAGTGCCAGGAAAGAAAATCCTTACTCAGAATTTATGATTTGTTCCTGGGATTTCGTCTTTAATATTTTCAGATGGTGACTGACCACAGTAACTAAAACTTCCAAAGGCAAACCCTCCGAGAAGCGGGGTGCTGAGCTCCTCTTCCCATTCGGGAGACAGCAGCGCCACCTGTGAAGCCTCTGTTGTGGCCAAGGGATTTCCAGGTAAGGGGTTTTCTGCAGACGCGTCAGTGGGGTGGAGAAGCTGAGCTGCCCCAGTCCGGATTGCAAAGCTACCTGCAGGAGTCTCGGGGGTCTCCTGAGAAAGGCAGGGAGGGCGCCAGCCTGCTTCAGGGAGGGGAGCCGGGGCAGGGTCCGCGGTAGGGCCTTGGTCGGGTCACCGGTGTCACTGGCCCAGGGCGGTGCTTCAGCAGGAAGGAAGGGGGTGTCCTGGGAGCGGGCAGTGGGGCAGGCGAGGAGGAGGGCCAGCTGCCCACCTGGCTCCCTGGCTTCTGTGCCTTTGCAAGGCTGGGCCACCACTGACTTCCTCCTGCTGCCCTGGAGGCGGAGTATCACCCGCCATGGGCTTCATGAGGCCCCAGCAGGACACGGGTTGCTGTGTCTGTGCCCAGGTGACTGGTCGAGCTGGTCACTTCCAACACCTGGCTGGACGGAGGGCTCAGCTGGGGGAACGGAGGGAGAGGGAATCGTTCCGACGCCCAGGACCTTCCGAGGAGAGCGGTGGGTGGGGGACGCTGGTAAGGGCTGAGGGACAGCGGGGAGGGAGGCAGGACAGCTATTCCCCTATTTGCCCCCTGCTGCCTCGGTTTCCTCATTCTCACCAACTTGCACCCTCCCTCATTAAGTGTGTCCAAGGTCGGCGGGCGTCATCTGCCAGTCTCAGCCCTGCAGGCAGCCAACTGCTACCCGCCCACCTGGGCGAGTAAGGGGAGACTGCACAGGTGAGAGCTTGCGTGGGCCCTGGGTGCCACCGGGCTGGGATGAGCCCAGAATCCCACCTTCCAGGAGGCGCAGCCCCAGGGCCTGAGAAGACAGGGCCAGGCCGGCAGCAGCACAGGACGCCGAGGCTCCCGCAGGGACAGGTGAGGGGCAGCAAGGTCACTGGGCGCCTGCTGCCTGTGCCCTCCCCCAAGCCTGCCCTGCCCAGGGGTCTGCTGGCTGTTTTAGACACTGAACAGGAGGCAGGCTGCTCCCAGGAATCTAGAGAGGTGCGGCCTGGGGTGCATGGGCAGCAGGTCTGAAATGAGCCCGGGATGCTGGGAGTGTGGGGCGGGGCCTGCCGAGGTCAGCCAGACACAAGCCAGGCCAGAGGCGAGCTGCGCATGCAGAAGGGACACTGTGACACCCTCAAAGCCCCGGGCGCCTGAGGCCGTGCTCGTCTGACCTCTTCACTGACGGAGGAACTGAGGCCAGAGAAGGGGCGGCCTCTGTCTACCCCACAGCCCCAAAAAAACCCAGCCCCCTGCCCAGCCACTCCAAAGCCTTCTCCTTCTCACAGTCCCCATGAGGCCCGAGCTGCCATCTACTGCCACTGTATCTGTCTCTCCAAAGCGCTCAGGGTTACAGCTCGGTCCTCCCAGTTCCCAGGAAGGGAAGGGCGCAGTGGATGCCTCTGGGGTCTGTGAGTGAATGAATGAGCAGCGCTGTCCCAAGGCCTGGCGCTGGCCTCCTCTCCCCGCAAAGCCTGCCTTCCGGCCTGGGAGGTGGGGGTGACCTCCCTCCCACTGGGGCCTTTGGAACTGTGCTTGGCTCCTGGGAGGCTACGCGGCATCTTGGGAGTTGTGTAAGGGGAAGAGGAAGGTCTCACCCAGACTCTCAGAGCCCTCGGGTGACCTTTGTGTAACTCCTCTGGCACCGGGGCGGCGGCCCATGGCAGCCCCAACCCTCACCTGCAGCCTGGCATAGAGAGCTTGGGCTGGGGGAGCCGTGAACCCCACGCAGGCTCGGCAACTTCTGTACCTGGGCACAGCCAAGCTGACTCTGGGGTCAGTTTTGTAAACTCGGAGCACAGGCCAGAAAAAAGAAATGGGGAAGGTGATTCCAGATTTCACAGCAGGCCAGCGTCCCCGGGCTCTGGACCGGCCCCCAGCCCTTTGTGGTGGGGCAGGCAGTTGGCAGGACCTGTAGTCACATGGGCCAGGGGCGCTGCCACCACCGAGAGCCCCATGGGTAGGGGCAGCTGGCTGAAGCCGCACTGGCCTGAATGGCAGCCGGGGACTTGCCGGCGTACCCCGTTCTCACTGACATGCGAGCGGGAGGGGCACCTCGGTGTTGGTCAGACCCCCATGATGGTATCAGTGAGGCAGGCAGGAAAGAACTTATTTCCACCCAGTACTCATTAGATGGAGGAGCAGGAGGCTGAGACCCGGAGAAGGGGGCCTCCCGCCAAGGTCACGGAACAGGGAACACCGGAGTCATGGTCTGAGCCTCCCCGCGGTCCGGCGTGGAGGAGCCCGGGAGGGTAGCACAGGGAACCGCTCCGTCCCTCGGCACTGACGTTCCTGGGGCTGTGGGCCGAGAGCCAGCGAGGGCGGCTGGTGTGAAGGTGACCGGTGAGGACGAGGCAGTGGGCAGCAGCTGCGGGGCGAGGGCTGGTGCACAGGTCTGGGGAGGACACCGGGCCGCAGGCCTCTCCGGAGTCCCCAGGAGGGGTGTGTCGGGCTGGGCAGAGGGCGGCAGAGCACTCAGCGAGCACAGCCCCCTGCACCCCGGCGTGGCAGTGAGCCGGTCTGCACCCACGCTGCCTCCCGCGTGGCCTCTCTGACGTCCCCAGCTCGTGCGCACCCACACTTTGCCCAGTGGCGGCCCGGCTCTGCTGCTTCTCCGGTCCAGCTGAGCGCTGGCTCCCAGGGACGGCCCTAGCCCTCTCCCCGGCTGTCCCCTGTCCTGCTGCTGGGAGCCGGCACCACAGGAGCCGAGTTCTGCCACCCCAGCCCTGAGGGCAGGCACCCTGCCTGGTGAGTCTCTGTCCCCAGTGCCTGGCTGGGGACCTGCGAAGAGCAGGTGCCGGCGACACTGGCAGGGCAAGTGGGTGGGACAACCCAAAGAGCAGTGAGTGAATGGGTCACGTGACACAGGGCCTGGCCCGGGAGGGCCTCCACGGTATTTATAGGAATAAGCAAAAGAGGCCCTGAAGGGCCGCCCATGACGCACAGCGTCTCTGTCCCCCAGAATGCGCCCTTTGTCATGGCCAAAAGGTCCTCCGGAGCGCTAACCCCACTCCAAAATGCACAAGCCGGCCCTGCCGTGATACTGCAGCCCAATGAAGTTCTGTACATTTGCCTCGTCCCCGCCTCCTGGCACAGACCTCTTAAAACCCTTAGATTCACCAGAGTGTTAAGGCTGCTGTTTTTTGTTTTGTCTTGTTTTGAGGCAGGCCTTTCTAAATTGCTACACTGGCAAGGCTGGACCCCAATTTTGGACCCCACCTACTTCGGCCTCCCCAGGTGGGCCACCTCTCCAGCTAAGAATATCCTCCCTTGCTGATGAGATGACAGGTGGCTGGTCCCCAGATGGCTTCCGGATGGGGGCTGAGCACCAGAGAGACCCAGAGGTGATCAGAGGGATGACCTAACCTCTGGGCAGGACCCCCAGCCTCTGAGGATGAGTGGATCACCGAGGGCCAAAGATTTAATCAGTCACACCCACGTAGGGACGCCTCCACGGAGCCCCACGAGGACCAGGTCTAGAAGCTTCCCGACTGCGACCATCGCAGGTACGGGGAGGGCACTGAAGTGCTGTGCTCCTCCTTCCCCAGCGCTTGCCCTGCGCCTCTCTCCCGCCTGCTGTTCTGAGTCCTTTGTAGCATCCTCGCTGATACATGGGCAAACCTGATACAGCATCTCCGACTTCTGTGGGCCATTCCAGCAAACTGACGCTGAAGAGCAGGCTTGCAGGACCTCTGTGTATAGTCAGTCAGCAGCGGCGCAGTCACAGGCTAGGACTCGTGATTGGCATTTGACGTGGGGGCCGCCTTGCGGGATCAAGCCCGGGGGGTGGGAAGCTGTCTCCCAGTGGACAGCGTCAGACTCTAACCCAGTGAGAGCTCAGCTGGCTGGCATCCGCAGGACAGCACTTGGTACGTGGGAACACGCCCTCCGCCACCCATCTGGTGCGGGAAGAGGGGAGCTGTGAGGTGGGAGCGCTTTGGGGTTTTCCATCCTACCCACCCTAGCCACACGCCCTCCCTCTCTCCCCCGCCTCGTCCCCTCCCTGGAGACCCCTCCCGCTGTGATCTCCGCCCCCTCCACCCCTCACTAACACTGCCCCGTGCAAGCTCAGCAACACCCAGGCAGCTTCTCAGCTTCCCGCTGACTTTAAAGGGTGCTGATCTTTGTCAGCTGTGTTCATGAGTTACAGCCCAGGAGGCGCCAACCTTCCTAAAAATACCCGCCAACCCTCTGTGCGGGGCAGAGGCTGCGAAGGCAGGTGCGCGTCCTCAGGGAGGCAGCCCACCGCCGGCCCGGCCCCACCCTCCCCAGCTCGGAGCCTGACCGGAATCAGTGGGTACAGGGCCAGAGGCCTCAGGGAGAGTTCTGGTTCACCTGCACGTCACCGGTGGGGAAACTGAGGCCCACAGAGGGAAGGGTCACCGGCTAAGGCCCCGTATCCTCTCCGAAGAGTACTGCACTGTGGTCAGCACCCAGATGGGGGTGGGGGAGGAGGCTCCAGTGTGGACAGCTCTGGAATGAGCCCGGCTCTGAGGGCCCCCAGACACCCTGTAGATGTGAGAGGGGAGGGGACGAGAGGGGGTCACACAAGATCCCCAGGCCAGGGCGGAGTGGCCTTCCGCGGACAGGTGATGCTTCTCAAACCAGGGGACCAGGTATGAACCCCGACGGAAAGTGGGGGCTCACCTTCCTGTGCAGGGGCTCAACACTTGCCTCTCTCCACCCCTGCGGCTACCCCTTCATTTCTCAGAGTGTGGGCCCCCGAGCCACAGGTTGGTATTACCTCGGGGCTCCGCCCAGAGCCCACCCACAGTCCCTGCTCAGACTTCCGAGGAGTTTGCTGAGGGAAGCCCGGAAGCGCTGGCCCCTGGAGCCACTCCGCATCAGATCTCCCCAGCGGCGACGCACGCGTGTGATTAGTGACACACACATAATATTATGAATGGCCTGGCGGGGAGCAGGGGCACGGGATAGGACAGCAGGGAACCTGGAGGGCAGAGCCAGGAGGGAAAGTAGAAACAGCTGCTCGGCCCTCTGCGGTACCCAGCTGAGTTAGATGGGCTTTAACTGCCGCCAGGCGGGGTTGGGCCCCGATTTAATGTCAGTTATTCATCAGGAAAAGGATGAGAGCCCTTTGCCGTTTACAAGAGGCCTTGGTAAGGTCTATAGCTCTCTCCCCTGGTGCAGTAGAGGACAGATTTTTTTTTTTTTTTTTT
>RJWM01022885.1:20008-32774 GCA_004363535.1 Dasyprocta punctata | reverse complement strand
TTTGTAGGCACAGAAGCTAGGGCTGAGAATACTAAATGAACTCTCCGAGGTGCAGGAAAAATAATGGGTCAGAACCAAACACCTGACTTACACTTAAGCCACTTTATATTATCTCTGTACTTTGCCTCTATTCTATTTTTAGCTTTATTTTAGTCTTTAAGAATATTTTAAACTCATAGGTATTAGAGTTAGGTGTATAACTTGGTAGTACAGTTCATACTTAGCATGTGTGAAACCAAAAAATAAAAATACAAACAAAATAGTATAATTATTGATTTCATTCTATAATCAGACTAGTATTTCTATGGAAGAGTTGTTATACTGCTTTCCAAGCCCTGGCTCAAGTAACGACTTTTATTTTTAAGAAACAAAAACACTTCTTTGGGTTTCTTTGTTTTTTGTTTTTTATTTTTGTTTTTCTTTTGAGACAGGGTCTTGCTATCCTAGTTCAGGCTGGCCTGGAATTCATGATGATCCTCGTGCTTCAGTCTCCCAAGTGCTGGGATTACAGGCATGTGTCACCATGTCTGCCAAAAACATTTCTATAGAAATACTTTTTCTTAGATCCAAAATACTGCTATTCCACCCATCTACTTAGGAGCATTATTTGCAACAGCCCAAGGCAGAAGCAATCCAAATGTCCATGGATAATTCCTTCAGAAAATGCGATATATATTTACAATGGAATATTATTCAACTTTAAAAAGGAAGAGAACTCTAGTACCTGCTGTAATACACACGAACCTTGAGGACACTATAGTAGATGAAAGAAGATCAGTCACATAGGAGGACAAGTGATATGTAATTCCAGTAATATGAGGTACTAAGGACAGTCAAATTTATAGAAACAGAAAGTAGATTTGTTGCCAGGGGCAAGGGGTGGAAGGAAATAAATAGTCGTTTATTGGGTATGAGATTTCATTTTTATAAGATGAAAAAGTTCTGGAGATTAATCATACAACAATGTAAAAATACTTGTCACTACGGAACTGTGCATTTAAAATAGTTAAGATGGTAAATTTTATATGCATTTTGCCACTTTTTTTTTTTTTTTTTTTTTTTTTTTTTTTTTTTTTTTTTTTTTTTTTTTTTTTTTTTTTTGCGCCACTGGGATTGAACTCACAAACTTACACCTGCCAGACAAGCAGTTAAGCCATTGAGCCAAACTCCTGGCACTGGTTTTTGAGGCAGGGTCGCACTATGTAGCTCAGGCTGACCTTGTGCTTGCGCTGTAACCCAAACCGGCCTCGAACTCACAATGCTCCTCTTACCTCAGCCTCCGAAGTGCTAGGATTAAAGGCGTGCGCCACCACTGGCTATAAATATTTTTTTTCTTTCTTTCTTTCTTTCTTTCTTTTTTTTTTTTTTTTTTGCATCACCTGGGATTGAACTCACAACTTCGTGCCTGCCAGACAGGCGCTTAATCCCCAGCCACTTTTTTTTAAAGCTAAAAAATTCTGCTACTTACCTCATTATGCTATTATTATTATTTTTTTAAATAACTTTCCTTCGGACTTGATGATCGACAGGAACAGGTTCTTGTGGCACTACGAAGGAAAATCAAAAAGTTTTCTATGATGCTTTAAGTCAGCAGGAAATTTTTAAAAACAATGAATTTTATGCCATTGTCCATAGGCTTTGAATTATTCTTAAATCAGAATTTGCTTTTCTGTGTTCTAAGAATCACATTTAGGCAATAAGTATATAATGACTTCCTGGTTGGTAAAAACATTGCTACATGTTTTGTTTTTATCTTTCTCTTGAAGGTTAAGAAGCAGTATAAACTGATACCATCCCTGCTATCTAATGCTACATATTTGAAACCAGGGTATATATGTCATATAGTAAAACCTCCAAACACATACATATTTGGCATTTGTGTTCAATTTCTAGATTTACATGGATCTGCACTCATATCCAGTACTACAAATCTGTTTCTCACCATATGTTCACAGGACATTCAATTTGAAGTATCTAAAAACCACTGGGTCTAAAGTAGGGTTGCAAGAAGTGCCCAGGTAGATTACAGAGGACAGATAGCATCCTTCCCATTCTTGCTGACTGCTGTTGGAAAGGGGCTTTTGGAAGGAACCATGGCTGGAGATGAGCTTCTGCCTCTTAAATCTTTCTGCTTTCATTACTCAGTCTCCAGTCACATGTCTGGGAAGCGCATTTTTTTTTTAAATTTCCCCCATAGAATATGCATATTTAACCTAGTGTGATCAACTGATGATATAAGTACTTAAAAGTACACAATAGAAGTACATTCACAATTTAAAATATTCATCATTATATCTACTTCATAATCTTATACATCCATTTCTACTTAATGCTATAACATGTGAAGGAACTAAGAATTAGGACAGGAAACTTTTCCAGATGCTGCATCTGATTAGAGACAGGTAAGAGGCTGACCACCTAAACAGAGCCGAAGAATCATTTTTAATTTCCCTAAGTCATATTCTTTCATGACAAAAATTATTGCAAGGGCAAAGGAATGGTTTAGTACACATATGAAGACTCATTGTAAACTAGATGTCCCCCTTCATTGCTTCAAGAGCATCTCTTTTGAATCTATTACTACCTCCCTCCCTTTACATCAGCTTCTCTTCATAAAATCCTTCCAGGGAGAGAACTTTGACTTATCTGACTTTGTACTCCCAGTGTCAGCACAGAGCCTGGCACATGGCAAATACTCACTACATGACAACTGAATGAATGAATCAAATCTTCACCTGAAAACACACAGGTTAATATACACGTATGACACAAATATTCAAGATAACAAAAGAAACGGGGACAGAGGGACATTTTCTATTCACAGAACTTTTCCTGATTTAAACAGTGTCTGCCACACTTCATATTGAAAACAAAAATGCCCTTACCACTGACTATACTGTCCGAGACTGAAAAATGCAACGTGGCACTGTCACTTTTTGAAAGGAGAAAGTCCTTATCAGAGTGCTTATCTCCTATCTTTGGGGGTGGAAAGTGGGAAAATTTGAGTCTCTGGAAATGATGTAACGGAAATTACATTTCAATTTCTCTAACATTATTTCAAAATTATTGGAAAAAGGGTAACATAGGTTTCTCTGTAAATCAGCTGAGTAACCTCAGGTTTGTGGCAGTACAAGATAGAAGACAATTTATTTTCAAAGGCAGAATACAAAAACACAGCCTCAAATTGCAGCTAACATTGATGAATTAAGAGAACACTGGAAATCAGTTACTGAAATTGATTATTTCTCTGTATTTTCCCTCTCCCAGTTACACCACACTGAAAATAAAGCAGTTTTGAAGCCCAGTTGCAATGGAAACATTTATCATTAATCTCCCTGGTTTTAACACAATTAAGGTTTTCTAGCAGTAAAGTGAAATTCAAAGTCTGTTGCAAATACAAAAGCTTCCTTAAAAAGTAAATGCTATCATCTGAAAGTATTTCTGTATTTAAATTAAAATGATGAAATAATGCTAAAAAATAAAAAGCCAAAAACGAAAATACTCTTTCCAGAACTTAATATGAGGATTCCTGCAGTTTTGACATAGCGGTTTAACAACATGAGTATTTTTAAAATTGCAGAATAACTACACTAAATTTTCAAAATCAAACCACCAAATTACTACTACTCGCAAAGTTCCAAGACTGAGAGCAAAACACTAGGGGAAAAAAAAAAAAAAGCTGGAGGATTTTGGGGTCTCCTCACCTCGAATGCAGAGATTGCAGCGGGGCCGGCCGATTTATTTGCTTGCAGCTTGGTTAGCACGAAACGGAAGGGGTATCTCGCTTGCTCATTTTCGTTTTTTTCTAAACCAAGAATAGTGCATCTACCTTGCCTCACCCGCTGGAACGATAAACTGGGAAACGGCGCCTCCTGCAAAGTGAGCGCCTGGAGCAGGGGACAATCCCTAAACGGCCACCCTTCCCTCTCAGTGATGCTCCACTTCCTGTAGGGCTAATAGACGCTCCCAAGAAGCTCGGTTTTGTAGTTACCAGTCCGCCTCCGAAAGCCAGTCCTTCTTTTTCCTAATAACTTTGAGTCATTCACGTGACGGGCCACCTGACCTTCCCCGAACGCTGTCCAGGAAAGGGGCCGAGGAGGGTCCCCCCGGCTGGCTGCTGCCCGCGCCTCCCCCAAGTGGATGGTGAGGCGCTGAGGGCTTGGGGATAACCTGGAAGCAAAGGGGGAGCGCAGTCTCGGGGTTTCTAAAGGCTGAGACAGACAGGCAATGCAGTCACCACGTCTCAATTCAGTCTCGTAGGCTATCTTTATAAAGGGCTCCCTAAAACACCTTGAAGTCTTTCTTTCAAAAGACCCTAAACAGTGGCCTTCTGCCTATTTTCGGGCGTGGGTTCCCAATGCGTTCACCTAGCAAGACCATCACTGGCGCGTCCGACCCCGGGGGGCGGACACGCGGCCACCGGGACTGGTAGACACCGCTCCCTAGGGCGCCGGGATTCAGCACCCCAGGGGGATAGTGACCGAAACAGGCGCTGACTCCCCTGCATCCGGGCACATTGGCAGGCGGTAGGCGGACCGGGTGGGCGTGGACAGGCGCTAAACGTCCTGTTCAGCCCAGGCTGTAGGTCGCCGAGTCAGGACTTCCTTCCAGGGGCCAGGTAGCGGAACCCTAACCTGGTCAGCTCCTCCACCCCGCAGCCTACTTCGTCCCTCATCCACAACAGTCCCAGGCCACCCCGATGTAGGCCCCGCCCCCACAGCGAGGCCCCGCCCCGGACACGCCTCCTTTCTTCCCAGTCCCAGGACGCGTTGCGCGGCCCGGGCCGGAAGTCGGCCAGTTCCCGGGCGTGTGTCTGGGTCTGTGTCTCCTGGCGGCGCGCGGCCCCGTCCTCTTCTGGGGGTTTCCGTCTGAGGCGTCACTGCTGTCACTACATCACCTCACGGAGCCACTTCAAGAGAGGAGTAGGCCCGGCCCTTCGCCGGGCGAAGATGTTGCCCCTGTCCATCAAGGATGATGAATACAAACCACCCAAGTTCAATCTGTTTGGCAAGATCTCGGGCTGGTTTAGGTGCGGGGTGCTGTTGGTTGGGAAGCGGGTATCGGGCAGGAGAGAGAGCCAAGACGCATCCTCGGTTCCCTGCTGTGGGGGAAGGAGCGAATGGACGGGGAGGATCTTGAAAGGGTCACTCAGTTTCAATGTCCCTACACGCCTTTTACTCTACACCTCTCCACATTTGTGTCATCTCCAGGTCTATCCTGTCGGACAAGACGTCTCGGAACCTGTTTTTTTTCCTGTGTCTGAATCTCTCCTTTGCTTTTGTGGAACTACTCTATGGCATCTGGAGCAACTGGTAACCAAAGGGGAAAGTGGTTGGGGCGGAAGCAGGAGTGGGAGAGACCAAGCCCTATTTGCTTAGTGCCACGTAGCTCCTTACCGGGACGTTCAGGTCTTACCTTTGCCACCACCTCTACTTCCAAACTGGCAGGGCCTTATTTCTTAGGATCCTAGGCCTATCGTGTACAGCCCACTTCTCCCTTAGCTTCTGCAGCTAAGACGGATAACCTCCTCCTCATTTATGGAGATGGAGAGCCTTTCATCTCTGAACTCTGCATAGCTTTACTTTGCCTACTTGAAATGCGGAAATTGCTGTTCCCTGCCTCTTTTGGGGGGAGTGGCATTTGGATTTCACCCTTAAGTTTCTGAAAGGGAATATCTGAGGTGTTCTACTTAATTTAATAGGTCTTTGAATGACCTTTGAAAAGATTTATGAAGAGATATCTAGAAAAATGTGTGTCGTTCTCATTTCTCTTTAATGCTTAAATTTTATGGTTTACCTCTGGTCTTGATTACAATAGAAAATCGTGTATAGATTTCTAAAACACTTAGAAACATCTCTTGGCTTGATGAGTTTTAGTGTCACGTTTGTTTTTGTTGTTATTGTTGTTTGTTTTTTGGAAACCTCTTTAGGAGAAGAAAAGTTACACTAGGAAATGAAATTAGCGTTATTCAGGTATTTGCTGTTGAATATCTTGAGGGCTCATGAAATTGTTCTGTTGACAGTAAAATCATCACTTCTAAGTATGCTAGCTCCATTTTTAGAATTTAAATCCATTTAAGAATTTGATGAAAGTCAATACTCAGAATTTTATGTAAAGCTTTAGGGTGTTCTCAGGTTCCCTGAAATAGATATTGGACCCTAGACTAGGAAGCTGTGTCATTTGTGCTTTATTTTCTATTAATTAAGTAGTCTGTCCTTTAAAGTCGATTTATAAAAGAATTACTATTTGATCTTTATATCTATTGAAATTGAATAATAACATTATCTTCTATTACCAGGTTTATGATATCTATACTGTTTATGTGAAAAAGTGGGTTTATGAATTCAACTGTCATTTAGTTTTATCAGATACTCAATAATCAGCATATTATGAAGGTTATTGACTTAGTCACTACTGACAGGCATATTTACAAAATTAAATCTTGATATAGTTAATAACTGTTGAATTCCCTGGTGTGTGTGGGTGCATGTGTGTTAAGGATACTCTATCACAGATTATTTTTTAACTCCATAAAGTTAACACTCTTGATGTATTATGCACGTTGAAAGCACCATAGTCTTAACTTGTATTTGAATAGGAGTAGTTTAATCATGAGTGCACAGTATTTTGTGTTTTTCTAAATTGTGCTGCAATTTTAGCATATGTGCTGATTGTGATTTGCATATGCACATTTTGCCACAGTTGCTTTATGTCGCAGTGCCTTTTATTTCACTATGGCCCTTCCACAAATCACTTCATGAAATATCTTTTTCAAGGGATTCATATTTGAAGTGCTTAAATCATATCTTTCATGGAATGTTAAGCGTATAGTGACTTTTTTGACTTGTAGAGATCAATTAAGGAAAATACTAAGGCCATTATTTTCTCAGCCATTTGTCATTATATGTCAGAACATGAAGAAAGCATTGCAGTTAGACTTTTAGTTAATTTGCTGTTCTGGGCTTAGATCTTGTTCTGCCCCCCTTAGCTGACTTGTTCTGTATCCTTCTAGTTTATTCTTCCATTGTATTGTTGTCTCCTCCAGATTCGAAATACAGTTTTACTGTCTTGTTGTATACCTTAATCATTTAGCATGTATTCATATTTTTTTGCCCATGCATATTAATGTCTAATGCTGCAGTCACTTGCTCCCCAATATTATTTTTTTATTAGTAAATGTGAAGTATAAACTTTTTCATTGATGTTTGGGCATATTTAGAAATTACTGTGACCTTTCCCTAATCTTCCTTCCAATGTTTTATTTAGATATCAAAAATTTCAGTTCTTTTGTTGACCGATCAATAAGATCTTGATTTGACTAGATTATCTCTATGCTTATGGGTCCAGTTAGCTTTTTAGTTCCTTTGTAAATTTCTCACCAAAACCCACTTTTGTTTTTATAGTCATTTTTCTATTCAAATTTAGTGCATAAAAATGAATGTCAAGTTGTTGAGAACACGAAGTATCAACATTTTTCCGAAGGGTATTAAACATGAATAACACTCTTCACTAATAATGGCTTATGGAAACAGTTGATATGATTGCATAGTAAATACTCAGTTTTCCTAGTTTTTGTTCAGAGCCTTCATTTTAACAGAAGCACTTCATTACAATTGATTTACATTCTGGATGATGAGAAGGTATCTTTAGTGGAAGAATAGCTAAGTTGTTAATATGTTTTTCCTTCAGTAAGTATCTATTTCCTTTTACCTTTCAGCCTGAATGTAAGCTTTGTTAAAGTAGGAATCTTCTTCTGTCTGTTTAGGCCCCTTTGTACACCATGTGGTAGGTGCTTAACACTTCCCAGCTGAATGAAAGAATGAGGGAAGAATGGACTTATGAAATTTATCTATACTAAACATGCTAACTACCTCATGGGGGGAAGAAAATCACAAATACTAAACTGTCTTTCAGTCCTAGGAAGAAAATGGTAGGAACATTATATGTGTTTTTTTTTCTTTCCTTTTATTGTTTATTTCATTCCAATATTGTATTTTTTAGTCATTTGTTGAGTAACTATTTAGTCACAAGATAATATAAGAGTATAGTTTTGAACCATTGAGGATTATTTTCAGTTTACAGGAAAACTCCAAAATTTTGATTAAACGAGATATCTCGTATTTAAGATGGTTGACAAAGTTCCAGCTATTCCTTGGAGCAGAATATCTAACAGTGCAGAGAAAAAGAGGGAAAGGGTGTGGACATTGTCGTTCATGGAGGTTTATCTAGATATTAACACTTTCACTACAATTTTAATAATATGATCATGCCTAGTTGCAAATGTGTTCTATTCCTGTCAAACATGTCACCTGGTAAAAATCAAGGATTCTTTACTTAAGGAAGGAAGGAAACAAGGATACTATATGTTCTGGAAATAGAACTTGCCGAAGAGCTAGATCTACCCTCTTCTGTAGGTGGAAAATTGAGGTCTAAAGTTTTGTATTTTCCAAAGTAGCAGCAAGAGCTATAGTAACTATTACCCAGATTTTTCTCTACTATGTTATAACCTTTTTTTCTAGTATCTTAATAAAGTTTTCTTTTTCTTATTCTTTTGTTTTATTTCATTTTTCCATCCATTGAAAAAGTTTAATATCAGTTGTATTGTTTACCAGAGTTGTTGGAACCATTTTCCCTTAGGCAGAGAAGAAACTCAAAGGGTGAATTTCTTTGTATTAACAAAGTAAATGTTTGTTCAAGAAATGTTTAAGACAATATTGGGCATTTGGTCCTACTTCTAGATCATATGTCCTTCTAATATGCTTGTAAGCCCTTGGTAAAGAAAAATACTTCCATTTAGTACACATTTTTCTATTAGATTAAAATTGTTATGTGGTTTAGTCTTTTATGAACTTTCTCTTCACGAAAGACAGCATTACTTACTGGGTATGTTGATGGCCTTTGCTTTCCTGTAGTCTTTATTTTTCACCTTACAAAGTTAGATATTTCATTTGCCGAGTAATTTTAAATAAGGGGTTAATGGAGAGGAATTATGTTACTGCAACTCATTAGTTTATTAACATTACTACTGTTAAGATTCTAAGGATTTTCTAGTTTCTTGATAATAAATTAATTGGTAATTAGTGTATTTTCCCCTTTTTCTACCATGTGGAACTGGCTAGTAAGGTGTTTGTAAATTATGATGAACTCTTTTATTTAACTCTGAATCAATGTTTAACAACGAAAATGGATATATAGTTACCTTAGTTACAAATAGCCCTTTAAAAAAAAGCTTTCTGTCATGTAAATGTTTTTCTTTATTTTCTTTATTTTTTTTTTTGGTGGAAGGGCAGGGTCTCACTCTGTAGCCCAGGCTGGCCACAAATTTATAGGACTCCTGCCTCAGCCTCTTGAATGTTGGGATTACAGGTGTGAGCCACACTCAGCTCCTTGTAAAATTTTAAACATACATAAAAGTAAATAATTTAATGGACCTCATTTCCTTATCACCTGGATTTAACTTTTAGCAAGACATCACCTATTTCATTCTATTTGTTATCTTTGTCCCACCATTGGATTGGTTTAAGCAGATAGAAGTTATCACTGTTTCCATAACTGCCTGGCATGGTGGCATATGTCTCTTCTAATCCCAGCACTCTGGTAGGCTGAGGCAGGAAGATCACAAGTTTGAGCCTGGTTTGGGCAACTTAGCAACTTAGTGAAACCTTGTCTGGACATAAAATAAAAAAGATGGGGTTGTCACTCAGTACAGAGGACGTGGGTTCAATCTCTAGTACCACCAAAAAATAAAAAATAAAATATTTTCATAAGTACTGGGTTGATTCTCAAAAAGGTAAGAGCTTCCCCTTTTTTAAAACATAGCCCCAAAACCATTATCACCCATAAAAATTAATGATTCATTAATATCAAATGTCCAATCACTTGGTAAATGTTCATGTGTCCCCCATCGTTTCTTTAGTTGTTTTTACATTTGGTTTTACAAATCAAAATTCAAAAAAGATTCATGCATAGTGTTTTGGCTGATATGTCAAAATCACATAGGTCTCATAATTTGTAGGTCCTCTTTTTCCATTTGTTTTTGCCTCTAGTAGTCCAAAAATAAAATTGTTTTCAAAAGTTTCTTTTGCTGAATGTTCTATTCACATTTATTCTATTTTGCTTCAGTGTTCAGATTTCTCCTTTAAACTTAAGAAATTTCACCTTACTAAAATGTCCTTCATCTGGGGACATAGCTCAGGGGCACAAGCACCTGCCTGGCATGCACAAAGTCCTGAGTTTGGTTCCCGGTACAAAAAAAAAAAAAAATAAAAAAAAAAAACGTCCTTTAGTAAGTACTTTAAAAAGTTTAAGAATACGTATTAAAGAAACTAGTAAAGAGGAACCAGAAACAAGTATGCTGATTTTAACAATTAGGTTATCATGTTTTACTGAAGTTACTTTTGATGCGAAAATCATATAATCTTATTCTATATGCTACCTGTATTTTTTAAACAAATTTATGTCACACAGTTCAAATGATAATTCATAACCAGGCACATTTGCTGATACTGAAAATGAGCAATAAAATTGACTTTTCTAAGAGCAATATTTTCATGTATGGTCAGTAAGCATAGAACTGGAAGTACATAGTTTTTCATATGGGTTTCAATACATGTTTGTAGATAAGTAGCTTTCAAATGATACTATCAGGTTTAAGGGAAAAGATCTCATCACACTGCTTTAAGGGGCCATGTTCTTCCATCTTAGAAAGGGAAGTGGTTTTTCAGGTAAGATCGCATTTTATTAAATACTTAAAGTAAAATATTTAAATGAAAGTAAATTTAGTTAAAATTTAAACACGATTAAAACTTAATTTCAATAAAGCATTAAAATTGCCATGCTATTTCTAAACCTCTTCTGATTGCTGCAGTGTACAAAGGGGATTTATCTCTTCTAGTTTCCCATTAAGATATATCCCTTGTATATAAAGTAAATTCATTTTAAAAAATAGTTTAGTTGGCTACTGTAACAAAGTATTAACCGTTTGGTAGCTTGAATAACAAATTTGTCCTCTCATAGTTCTGGTGGTTACAGATCTTTAAGATTCAGTGTTAGCAGGGTTGATTCTTTAAGGGGACTCTGAGGAGGTATTGCTCTGTGCGCCTTCTTATACCTTCAGTTGGTTTGTTGGTAATCTTTTCCATTCCGTAGCTTGTAAAAGATCATCTGCTGTCTAATTTATCTTTACTTGGTGATCTGTGTGTGTGTGTCTTCCCAGATTTCCCTTTTTTATAAAGACATCTGTATTTGGATTGGGTACCACTTTATAACCCAATCTTAGCTAGTTATATCTGTTTTAAATTTATTTCTGAATGAGGTCACATTCTGGGGTACTGACAGTAGTAATTCAATCCATGAGGTAGTGTTTTATTAAATACATGTTTTGATCAGTGAACTGTTAAATTCTTATTTATTTAGAAAGAATATTCTATCTAAAACAGATCTATGGTCATTTAAAACAAGAGTTGTATATAGAATAAAATATATTCATTAGAAAATAAAAATATTAAAAACCACGCATAGCAAAGAAAAATGAACCTGATTAAATGTGTAAGCTAATATAGTTACTAAAGTTGACTTTTAAATTTAGTTATAAAATCCATAACATCAATACAACTATGCTGTTTTATCAGAATCAAAAATAGTTTCCTGAAACCAAATTTTAACAGCATGTTGCCATATTAGTTTTTTATTAAGGGACAGAAAAAATAATAGATGATGTCTTCATTAATGCTTTTATAACCCAGTACAGATATTCTTCATTTAATGAATTACCTGTTTAATAACTCTTTGGATTTAGGACATGTTGCTCATACTTTTGGTTCAAGTATATAGTATTTTGGTGATATAACTATTCAAGAATAGGTCTTAAAATACCAATTATGAGAGAACTGTATGAGTAATGTGCTCCTCAGGTTTATAAATACTGTGCTTTTTGAATGGGTGAATAGTGCATTTTGACTTGTTTCCAACTCTGTAATTATTTTAAAAATTATATTATTTGAAGAAATTAAAAATTTGCTTTTTATATTTGTGTGAATTAGGGTTTTGAATTTTAGTTGGTAACACTTCTAGGTGATGAAAGCTCTAGCATGTAGTTAAATGTTAAGAGCTATAGTTCATGCTTGGAAACACCAGATATTATGAGGTGTTAGTTATAATTAATACAACAATTTGTTATTAATAGTACTGACAGGAATATTGGTGTGGCTTTAATGTGCCTAATTTGGACTGTTATGCATGTTTCATATGTATTATCTAAAATTATAGTAATTGTGGCACTTTTGTACTCTTGACCTGTTTGAGTGATGACTTAATTGAAGTGTCAAGAAGTAAAGGAAATTGATGGTTACAATTGCAGTGGTGAGATTTGAACCCAGGTACTCTGACTTCAGGAGCTTGATTTTAAAGACTTAATTCATGATCTGTGATTGCTTTCAGAATATTTTATAACTTTTCTTCAAGTTTGTTGATTTTTTTTTTCCTTATTTGTGTCCAGTAAATCAGTTTCAAGAATTTTTTTTTGCTTATACCTTGTTTTTATTTCTAGCATTTGCACTTGATGTTTTGTATTTCTTATTCCTGTCCTGGAATTAGTCATGCATTTTGTCTTCTTTTTTCATAGATCTTTAGTTTATTAATCATAGTTGCAATAGTTTTGTTATGGAAGCTGATATATTCATCTGCTTCTGTTTTCTTCAAAATCAGTAAGTTCTGTCTTGCTTTTTTTTTTTTTTTTTTTTTTTTTTTTTTTTTTTTTTTTTTTTTT
>RJWM01022885.1:0-19908 GCA_004363535.1 Dasyprocta punctata | reverse complement strand
CTGACTCTTTTGCTCTTTTTATGTGTCTTGAAATTTCTGATCCATGCTGGACATTGTGAGTAAAGAACAGTAGACACTGAGGTACCTAGAAATAAGAGTGCCTCATCTGTCAGGCTATTAGTTGGTCAGACCTTGTGCATTCAGTTAGCTTTGTGTATATGTGCTACAGAAGCTCTCTTCATGCTCTTATTCCTCCTTCATCCCCAGGCTGTTTACTATTGTTGCTTCTTATTCAGTGCTAGGTTTGTGGTGAGAGCAGAGGGGTATTTGATTGATCTAGCCACAAATTTTTGATAGATCCTGTAAGTCTAGACTTTAGGGGTTTACTTTCATCAATATTTTTACCCCACCTCCAGTGGTAGCCAAATCTTGTATATATGTATGTGGTCTTAGATGGGAATAAGTTTCCTCCTTCCCCATTAGTGATGTAACATCTGCTTTGTATTAGAAGACTTCCTGTCCCTTCTTTATTAGCATTGTTTTAGTGGTTGTTTTGATGTACATAATATGAATCTTTAAATTATGACAGTTAAGGCAAGCACAGTGGTGCACACCTGTAATCCCAGCAGTCTGGGAGGCTGAGACAAGAGGATGGAAAATTTGAGCCCAGTCTGGGGAACTTAGTTATCTGTTCCACTGTACCGTTGTTCCATAGAAACAACTGTAAAAATTCATAAACTAATAAGCGTAATTGTATCTCAGTAAAATTTATAAAACCAGATAGTTGCCTAGATTTTTTCTGTAGGCTGTAGCTTGCAAATACT
The DNA here is from genome assembly GCA_004363535.1 of Dasyprocta punctata. Taxonomy (NCBI): domain Eukaryota; kingdom Metazoa; phylum Chordata; class Mammalia; order Rodentia; family Dasyproctidae; genus Dasyprocta; species Dasyprocta punctata. The sequence continues at coordinate 19,144 of RJWM01022885.1, read as the reverse complement.
GGACAGTCAATTATACAGTATTTGCAATTATGTGTATAATATAGTAGACAGTCCATTACCTGTAAAATAAATAAAACCTTACTGACATATAATTCATGTACCATACAATTTACCCATTTAGAGTGTATAATTGTGTGGCTGTTGCTACATGTAGTAGAGTTGTAAAACTCACATAACAATCAGATTTAGAACATTTTATTACCCTAGCAGGAAATCTTCACTGGTTCCTTCATTCCGTTAGCTAGTCATTTCTAGGCAACTAGTGTACTTCCTATGGATTTGCCTATTTTAGATGTTTATTTAAATGAAATAATAGTATATGATCTTTTCAGATTGATTTCTCTCAATTAGCATGTTTTCAGAGTTCGACTGTGTTGTTTGTATTAATATCTCATTTAGTTTTTTTGTTATGTAACTTGTTAGCAGTGTCACATCTTTGCCAAAAGTTGTTAATCTATCTTTTAGATTATAGTTATTCTAGTGGGTATGAAATTATTTTGCATTGTGGTTTTGATTTTCATTTCCTTGTAGTTGATGATACTGAGTATCTTCATGTGCTTATTGGCTATTTATATATGTTTAAGAAAATGTTTGTTCAGGTCTTTTTGTCTGTTTTCAGTACTGGTTTGTATAACTTTTGCTGATTTTTATTTTGTTGTGTTTTTGTTTTTGTTTTTTTGTACCGGGGATTGAACTCACGACCTCACGTTTGCCAGGCAGGTGCTTGTGCTTCTGAGGTAAATCCTCAGCCCCTTTGTGTTGAGTTTTAACAGCTCATATATTCTGATTACAAGCCCTTGTCAGATGTAAGACTGGCAAAAATTTTCTTCTATTCTGTGCATTGTCTTCTGTTGCTTGTGCTTTTGATTTCATATGTAAAAATCATCACCTAGTCTAAAACTCCTATGTTCTAAGGGTTTTGTAGTTTTAGCACTTAGATTCATTTTAAGCTCATTTTTGTATAGGATGTGAAGGATTCAGAATCATTTTTACATGTAAATAGCTGTATTAGCACAATTTAGTTAAAAGAGTATTTGTTAGAAACATTGTTCTTTCTATCATTAAATTGTTCAGCATCCTTGTCAAAAATCAATCTGTCACTTATGTGAGGATTTATTTCTGGGCCCTAAATTTTACTCCATTGATCTGTATGTTTACTATTGTGCCAATTCCACACTGTTTGAATTAAAGTAGTTCTTTTTGAAATTGGGAAGTATCAGTCCTCCAACTTTTCTGTCCTTTTACAATATTATTTTGGCTCTTTTAAGTCTTATCGATTTACCATATGCATTTTTTTTTTTTGACTACCAGGAATTGAACTCTCAACCTCACGCCTGCCAGACAGGCACTTAAACCACTGAGCCAAACTCTTGGCCCTACCATATGAATTTTAAGATTAGCTGGTTAATTTCTTCAAAGAAGTTAGCTGGGATTTTGAAGGGCAATAAATTGAATCTGTAGATTATTTAGGGAAATACGACAGCATAAAAATACTCTGTCTAGGGGTGTAACTCAGCGATAGAACATGCGTTCAGCATATACAAGGCCCTGGTTTCAATCCTTCAAAAAGAAAGTGTTCTGATCCATAAACATGGAAGTCTTTCCACTTGTTTAGGTCATCTTTAATTTACTTAACAGGTGTAGCTTTGAGAGTATAAATTTTATGCTTTTTCGGTTAAATTTTTTGTTAGGAATTTTAATTTTTCTATTTGATATTGTAAATAGAATTTAATAAATTTCATTTTTGTTTTTTATTACTGTATATGGATATAGTTCATTTTGATGTGTCAGTGTATCCTGTAAATTGGCTGAATTCATTTATTTTAAATTTTTTTTATATTGGTTTATCCTTTAAATTTTCTGTATGCTGTTCAAGATCCTGCCACCTGATAACTTTTTTTTTCTCTTCCAGTCTGGGTTCTTTTTATTGTAGTTACTGCTTAATTGCCCTACTTTGAGTCTCCAGTCAAATGGTAAATAGTGATGACAAGAGACATTCTTGTTTTGTTCCTTATCTTCAGGGAAAGAGACTTCTTAATCATGGTGATGTTCACTGAGGGATTTTTATAGATGTCATCTATCAAGTTGAAGAAGTATTTCTGTTTTAATTTTGTTGAGTGTTTTTGTCATGAAGAGGTGTTGAATTTTTGTTAAATGCTTTTCAGTAGCTATTGAAATGGTCATGCAGTTTTTGTCCTTTATTCTACTGATGTGGCATATTACATTGATTGATTTTCATATATTAAAGTACCCTTTTATGTAAGATGAAATTGTCCTTGATCATGATATATATGCTTTTTTAAATATATTGCCTGGTTTGATTGTTTTGTTGAGGACTTTTGCATACATATTTTTAAGAGATGGGTCTGTTTTTTGTTGTGAAGTTTTGTCTGGTTTTGGTATTTGGGTAGTACTGGTCTTATCCTTGGCAAGTATTCTCACATTTTCTGTTTTCCTTTGGAAGAGTTTGTAAAAGATTGACATTCATTGTTCTTTTAAATGTTTAAGAGAATATTTAAGAGTAAAACCAACATTGGATTTATTTTCTTGCTGGAAGTCTTAATACTACTAATTCAGTCTTTTATCTTGTCATAGGTCTTGCTCAGATTATTTTTTAATCAGTTTTGCTAAATTGTTTCTAGGTATTTGTCTGTTTTGTCTATGATATTTAATTTGTTGCTCTATAGTTCATAATAATATGTTTTTTCTTAATTTAACTAAAGTTCAGTAATTTTGTTGGTATTTTCAAAGAAACAAGCCGGGCGTGGTGGCGCACGCCTTTAATCCCAGCACTCGGGAGGCTGAGGTAGGTGGAGCGTTGTGAGTTTGAGGCCCGCTTGGGCTACAACGCGAGCGTAAGGCCGGTCTGAGCTACATAGTGCGACCCTGCCTCAAAAAACCAGGGCCTGGAGTTTGGCTCAGTGCCTTAAGCGCCTGCCCTGGCAGGCGCGAGGTTGTGAGTTCAATTCCAAACAAAGAAACAACTTTTAGTTTTGTTGATTTTTTTTTCCTATTCTATTCTAAGTTATCTTTACTAGATACTAGAGCTCTTTAATACTTACTGACATATTTAATGAATGTTCTCAGCTTTCGTTATTTGAAAAAAGTGTCTTGCATAGAATTTTAGATTGGTAGTATTTACTATTTTAATTCTTTAAGGTATCACTTCATTGGATTCTGGCATGAATAGTTTCTGATGAAAACTATGCTGTGACTCTTACTATCTTTGTTCTCTTTTAATCTAACATCCCACCCCCAGTTATTGAAGATTTTTCTTTCTGTAGTGTTCAGAAGTTTATAAAGTATAAATCCTGCTTGGGCTTTATTAAGCATCTTGAATCTGTGATTTTCTTCCTTATATGAATTTTGGAAGATTCTTAAATACTTTTTCTAGCCCGTTCTTTCTTCTCAACTCCTGAGACTCCAAAGACATGTTTGTTTTATTTTATTTAATTCTATTTTACCCTTTTTTTTTTTTTGTTTTTGTTTTTGAGACAGGATTTCACTGTATAGACCAGGCTCGCCTTGAACTCATTCTGTAGCCCATGGTGATCTCAAACTTATGATCCTCCTCCCTCAGCCTCCCAATTGCTGGGATTACAGTTATATAGCACTATACCTTACTCTGTGTTTGGTTTATTTTATCCCCTCTGACAAGTTTTGATTTCTTCTGATTTTGTTTCTACTCCTTTTCTTCTTTATGTTTCACTTTGTACAATTTCTTTTGACTTAACTGATTCTATGTCCAGTCTGGTTGGAAGCCCATGTATGTTTTACTTTTAAAAAGTCAGCATTTTCATTTGATTCTTTTATATAGTTTCTCTCTCTGGAAAGTTCCCATTTGCACATGAATATTCTCCAGCTTTATACCACATCCTTTAACATATTAATCACAGTTGTTTTAAAGTCCTTCTCCTGTAGTTCCAACATCTGAACCAGTCTTGCTTTTGATGCTTTTGACTGCTTTAGTTCTTGACAATGAGTCCTTTTTTACACTACCTACTTCTTGATCTTGTTATGTATTTTATACATATATATTGAGTGCTGCATGTGTTAGTTACTTGTCTCATTGCTAGGACAAAATACCCAATACCTATAATTAGAGAATGAAGGGTTTATTTAGCTCACAGTTTGTAGAAGTTTAAGTCCATAATCGGCTCTCTCTAAGGCAGGGTGGTGTGGCAGAGGACCAGCCATTCACGGTGGCAGAGGACACTAACAGCAATGAGAAAAAGAAGAGCAAGTTTCTTTCTGTTCCTTATATTGTATTCAGGCTACCTGCCCTAGGGCATGTGTACCACTCACACCCTCAATCCCAGCATTGGACCATGAATCAATCACAAACTCTAGATTCACCCTTCTCCAAAAAGCCCACGCCCCATGACTGTATAAGGCTTTGAGAGGACATCCAGACACAAACCATAACACTGCATATTGTGTTTAAAGAAATAATTGACTGAAGTTAAGAGTGAATATGCCCAAAATGGACACCACTGTTTTCCTAATCTGGTTAATAGTTGAGCTGGGTCTAAGTTGGATTTTGAATTTTGTAGTTGCTAGCTAATTTCAACAAACCACAGACTTCACATTTTTCTAGTGGTTTGTATAATTTTTGCTTAGTGTGAGATTTGGAAAACTAGAGTTTTCTCAAGATTCTTGTTCCACTCTCAGCTTTCAGAAAGTTCTACACATCTGAACTACACAGAATCTCTCTTTGTTCCCACAGATAGATGGCTATTGCCTTGTACTTTATTCAAGGGTTGGTGTGGGGATGATATTTGTTTCTCCTGCTTCAGCCTTAAACTTAGGCAGGCCTTGTACTCCTGAATGACAGGGTGGTTTTTTTTTTTTCCAGTACAGAATAGAAGTTTATTTAGATCATGATTCTGGAGACTAGGAAATCCAGTATTAAAATGCTGATATGATAGAGGGCATCACGTGATAAGACAGAGCAGGTATCTCAGAATGGCTGTTAAGGATCCTGTGTCTCTCCGCTCCCCTGACCAGTTCCCCCTCCATAGGCTGCTATCAAGAGGAAGCAGGACACCTAATAATAGCAGACTTCTGCTTTGCATCAGTGTAAGATGCTGTGCCCAAGCAGTTTTTAGCCCCCTGCCCCTGCCCCTGCAGATAGTAGTTTTTTCTGATTCTGTCTTGGTAGCAATTTATCTTCACTGTTGACCAGGAAGTGGGCAGATTCCTACCCTTCATCCAGCAGCAGATGGCTTTTATTTCTACCCCTCTCTAAAATAGCTGGGCTTTCTCTCGTACAGGGAGTGGAAAGGTTTTCTTTTTAGATGTCTTTGATACCCTTGTACATATTGTATTTAAATGGTGTCCTTTTAGAAGGTAATTCCTGATGAACAGGATCTGAACTTTAGATTTTTAGGAAAGTATGCCCACAGTTTGATTTTTATTATAACATACTGATGCGCTTGTTCTTTTCCAGCTTGGGCTTGATCTCCGACTCGTTTCACATGTTTTTCGATAGCACTGCCATTTTGGCTGGATTGGCAGCCTCTGTTATTTCAAAATGGAGAGATAATGATGCTTTCTCCTATGGGTAAGACTTTTTTAAAAACATTTTCTTGAAGCATGGGATATACAGAGAAATACATGAATTTTGAGGTCGGTGAGTTTTTACAAATTGAACACATTTGTGTAACTTAAAGTGTGAGACCTTTCCTCAGAATTTTTATAGTTCTTTCCAACTCATCTGAGAATAACCATTTTCTTAAGTTTATGGATCTGTTTTGCCTGGTTTTAAACCGTATGTAATTGGAATCGACAATATGTAATTTTATTCATGTCTGAATTCTTTGGCTTAGTGAATAAACACTAAGTAAGATAATTTCAGTATAGCAAGATTTCTTATAGCCTGTATTTTTCAAGATAAAGAAAAAATGTCAGTGACTAGAAATGGTGATGTATGTTCTTTTTCTTATTGAAGGTGTAATTTGCTCTTAGTTTATTTAAAATCATACCATAATAGGTTTTATATTACCTTCAGCTCTACATTTATATACAGTACTTCTTATGTATGCTCACTGATTTAGACAGTTAACTAAATATTTGGAGGGTAGTTTTATGCTAAGGGTCAGTGTTGGATCATCTTAGAGACAAAGTTGGCTTTCTGTTGCTGTCTCTCATTCGGAAAGCACTAGATTTTCCATTATTTGATTTATGCTTTTTTTTTTAATTTTAAAATGAAAAAAAACGATGATACAAAATTTCAAAACAAAGTAACAGATTAACAATGGTTAATATATTGCATATTGTTATTTCAAAGTAGTTGTTTAGATTACAAGATATAAACATGAAAAAATGATCATACAGTCAAACAATGAAAGCACAAACCATTCTTTTTGATGAGCTAATGATTAGTAGTATAGTTATCTATCTTGTGTATACGTATATATATGTATAATCTTTCTGACTTTTTCAAGCTCATGGAATATTTTGTAGCATAATTATATGCAAGCAGAACTCAGCACTAATATCTTTTTTGTCTGTCCCTTTCTCTTTCCTGCTTATTGTTGATTTTTTCTATTTTTAAACTTCTTATGCTGTGCTCTTTGTGTGTGTGTGTGTGTGTGTGTGCGTGTGTGTGTGTGTGTGTGTGTTCTTTTGGGAAAAATTAAGGAATAAAAACTGGTGGATTATTTGAAACCATGAATAATTGTTATACAGTAACAGCAGTAGTAAACTACTAGTATCAGCACACAAAAATGGAATTAAGTAGACTAAATCTAAGGATGAATCCCTGTATGCTCCATTTCAAGGTGATCATAGTAGCTTTTCAGTATTTGTTTGTATAAAATCATCTTGTGTCTTGTCAGACTCTTATTTTTGAAATAGCAAAACTAGTATAAAAATAGTATGTAGTCAATGGCTAGATGCATATATGCATGTTTATATAATGTGTTCACATAATTGTAGCCTTTTTATCCTTTTGCCCTAGTTGAAGAGTTCAGACACCAGTCATGCTTTCCTGAATTATATGGTCTAATTTTAAGACTTGCTCTGTTTAAGTAAACATAATCATTTGTAATGGCAAATGTATCTACTTTTTACAATCTTTTCTTTTTAAACCTACAACCAAGTACAGTGATACGTTAGTACTCGACGTTAATTGGTTACAGGAGGTGTGTTGAGATTATTTTGGCTAGAAAGGGTAGTGAGTCATGAGGAAATCAACCTAGACAAGATCTAGCTTGAGTGTCAAATACCAAACAAACATCTAGTAGTAGGACAAAATATATCAAAATATGTTGAATACCAAGTTTGACCAATTTCAAAGCAGTGGAAGAATGACTGTGCAGCCAAGTGTACTAAGCCTGATTGAATTACTTGAATCCAACAGTGTACCGGAATTTATAGAGCACACTTACTATGCTAGGAATTAGAAACAAAAAGATACCATTCTTGCCTTTGATCTTGAAATCTAGTAGAACTATAAGACAAAAAGTTTTCAATCAAGCAATAACTATGTGACTAAAAAGGTAGTTTATTAAAATCCCTTTTTATTTTTGAACAGTAACCCTGGTGACTAAACTTCTAACTGTAGGTTATGTTAAGTTGGCTGCAAATTATTGTAATTTAATGTTCTTTTCCCCCCCAAAAAGATACATGGTTTGGCAAATAATATATTAATATAACTTACTTACATTTGATAGAAGATAAAAATATGCAGTATTTTTTAATGTAGAAATACATGCTGTGTTAGAATGTACTGGATAGGACAAACTCCAGTATAACTGGATAGAATACATTTCAAAATTTTTTTTTCTTTAAAATATATTTATAGTAAAATTTGTATTATTTAGAAACTGACATGGAAAGTTGGAAAAGCAGTTTTGATGCTCTCATTATATTGTTTGAAGAGGGAGTGCTTAAGTCATGTTAGCACACTTTGAATAAAGCTTGAACATAGGAAAATGCAGAGTTAAAGTTGTTTCTGTGAATTCAAGCCAGGTGTGCTTTGTGAAAAAGTAAAATCTTATCCCCCAATGCTTCACACAGGTAGGAAGCAGAAAGCTTCAGGAGTCCATGGAGAAAAAGACAGGTATTTTTTAAAAAAAGTTTAATTAGAATTATGCGAAACTAGAATTTATTCTAAAAATAGGTAATTGAAAGTGTATGCTGATTTATTAATCTTAGAAAAAGAATGGTAAAAATATAAATCTCAAGTTATCTCTGGGATAATTCAGGATTAATTTCATTTTACTTGATAGCAAAGCTTCTCTTCCCAAAGATCTAAAAACTGAAAGATACAAAGCAAAATGTACAAGGAATTCTTAGAAAAGGAAGAATAAGTAAGTTCTTAACACCCCAGTTTCCAGACTTTGGTACTGCTCTTTATCTGTGGATCCTTGCTTTGCCTACTTTCTCTGATCCTGTTCTTTCTCCAGTGGAAACTTGAGATTTAAATTTCTGTGAAATTCGCTTAAAAAAAAAAATTTCTGTGAAAGGTCTTTATAAACCTGTTCATGCTAAGAAGCTTGTTTAATTGGCTTGTAAAAATTTGTGTTTTGTGGCATTCTAGTAAACATAATTCTTTTTTTTTATAAACATAATTCTTAATAAATTCTCCATCATTTCTACAACATATTAAAATAAAATGCACTATATTATAAATACTTGGACTTTGCTGGTATGTATAAGCATATAATATGTTTTAGAATCTCTAAAGTGAACTTACAATTTGATTTTTTAAGAAATAACACAGTTGCTTGCTGTGCTTCTCTTTAGGTATGTCAGAGCAGAAGTTCTGGCTGGCTTTGTCAATGGACTTTTTTTGATCTTCACTGCTTTTTTTATTTTCTCAGAAGGAGTTGAGGTATAGTAGATAATGATTAGTCAGTAAATTACATTTCTGTAATGTTTATTAGTTAAAGACGTCATAAACCTGTTTTCAGCTGTCATACTTTATTGAAGACAGTCTTGGAATAGACAAAGTATTGTAACAGAAGCTTACAAAATAGTTGCAAAAAGTTAAACAATAAACTTGAAATTGAAAAAATGATAGTGCTTTACAAGCTGTAAGTAAAGTATTGACATGCAAATGTAAAGGCATGAGCTGGGTAGTGAGGTCAGCTGGGAAGTGTTATGACAGTTGTGCTACTAAATCTTTATGGTAATTAAAGGAAAAAGAGATATAAGGATTAGTGAATTTATAAAGGGCAGTATTTTAAGATACCAAATAAGAACAAGTTTATGACCAAAGATTCACACAAAAATGTTTATATTTACTTAAAAATAGTAATTATTACTTTTCCTGCAATATGTGATCATACTGTTTATTTTTTTAACTATTATGGCAGATATTTTTTGAGTGGTTTTAATTTGGAAAATTGCTATAGATTTTTAATAGTGCCTTGTGTTTGTATCTGTCAATCAGTAAGAAATTATATCAATCCTATTTGTATTGTATGTTTTCTAGAGAGCATTAGCCCCTCCAGATGTGCATCATGAGAGACTGCTGCTTGTTTCAATTCTTGGATTTGTGGTAAATCTAGTAGGAATATTTGTTTTCAAGCATGGAGGTCATGGACATTCTCATGGCTCTGGTATGATGGTTAGAACCCTTTGTTTCTTCGTTTTCTACCTAGTTTATGTCATGATTATTTATTTTAGAATATTGATAATTTGTAAAGTTAAACTGTCAATTTTTAATAACAAAAGTAATATGTCAAAATACTTATAAGTGTCTTCCTGAACTGTCCCTCCTACTGCTCTGTGCCTCTCCTCTCTGTTCTGGTGCCTTCTCAGAGATGTGTATGTTATGTTTGGTATGAATCCCTCCAGACTTCCGTAGCCTATTTTTTTCATTTAATACCATTCATATAAAACAAATGAATATCAGAAAGCCACAACAAATTTATATATGTGTATGTGAGAAATTTACTGTATATGTGAGAAATTTACTGTCTAATCTGGTTTTAAGATCATTCTGTTTAGTGTATATCAGTCTACCTGTTATGTTAACAGCTACTCCATGGTATAAGTCACCATCATCTAATCAGTATTCTATGGATAGACCTCAAGTCATTTACATTTTTATTCTAATCCATGTAAGTCCTTCTCTTGGAACACATGCCAAGTGTTTTGCCAGAGCTGTGTTGGCCTCTATTGTAACTATTAATCACATTTAAATAAAAATTTAAATTTATCATTTTTGTTAATTAAAATTAAAGTTAAAAATTCAGTTTTTCAGTTGCATTAGTGGTATTTCAAGTGCCCAGTAGCGACATGAGGATACCATATTGGACAGGGTAGATATAGAACTTTTACATCATTATAGAAACTTTCAATTCAGTGTGCTAGAGTAAAGTGGATTGCTGGAACATAGAATGTGTATATTTTCAGCTTCAAAAGATTTTTGCAAATTGCCTTCCAAAGTAACTCATTTACACTTATTCACAGGATAAATGTAAGTAATAATTTCTCCCCACCCATGTGAACACTTACTGTTTTGCTAACAGTTGGATAAAAATGGTTTTTAATTTTATTTGGTATTCTGATAAGTAGTGAAGTTGAATATCCTCATGGTATTTTCTAGACTATTCAGGCTTTTCCTCTTCTAGAATTACCTGTTCATATTTTTGCCTATTTTTCTTTTTTTTTTTTCAAGCCACTTACATGTACTGTATTTTTACTGCTGTCAACCTTTAAATGTGTTGTAGGTACCTTTTTTCCAGTCTGTGGTTTGTCTTTAAACTTTCATATATGGTTTGAAATTTAGATATAGTCTAGTGTTTGTCTTACATTTTTACTTATATATTTTTTGCTTTGGTTAAGGAGTTTCCTATTCCAGGGACATCTTAATGCTTTGCATTAATTTAATTCTTTTTCTAATCATTTTGATCTTATAGTTACAGATCTATGCTTTATTTTTCTTTGTATGGCTTGAAGTATTTAGTGTCCTTTCCTTTCACCCTTGAAAACTGTAATATATTTTTTGGCAGGGGAGAACGCTTTTGTCCATCTCAAAATGTCTTAATTTCTCTTTAATGAGAGATAAATAAAATGTAGAATTCTTGTTTTAGTCTTCATCGCCCCAACAACATGTGATGTCCTTCCACTGTCTTTTTTTTTTTTTTTTTTTGGCACCGGGGATTGAACTCACAACCTCGCGCCTGCCAGGGCAGGCGCTTAAGGCACTGAGCCAAACTCCCGGCCCTGGTTTTTTGAGGCAGGGTCGCACTATGTAGCTCAGACCGGCCTTACGCTCGCGTTGTAGCCCAAGCCGGCCTCGAACTCCCAACGCTCCGCCTACCTCAGCCTCCCGAGTGCTGGGATTAAAGGCGTGTGCCACCATGCCCGGCTCTTCCACTGTCTTTTGATGTCTGGTTTCTTTTGAGAAGGTTAATCTTGAAGTGCCCATGTATATAAGCTATTTTTGTCTTACTGCACAACTTCCAAGATTTTTTCTTTGTATTTGATTTTTATCAGTTTGACTGTAATGTCTCTAGATACTGCTTTATTGGGTTTAATGAATTTCTTGACTACATTTTCATTAAATTGGAATAGTTACCAGATGATTTAAAGTGTGCCTGCTAAGGCCAAAATCTGACTATCGTCAGAAATATTTTCATTAAGCACACTTTTTAAAATATACTGTATGGCATACTTTTCTATTTCTTTTTGATGAAAATTGGACATTTTAGATATTGTAGCAATTCTGGTATCAGATTATATCAGTCTTCTAAAGTTTGTTGTTTCTGGTGCTTTTGTTGCTGTTGTATTTTCCTTTCTGCAAGGAATGAATTCAGTGGATTGTGTTACCTGAAATTTGTGGCTGTTGTGTTCTTTGCCGGTTGTTTTAAGATCTTGTTTGTGTTTTTAACCTGGCTTCCTAAGGGTCACACCTGTACCCATATAATTTAATAGAAAGACAGTGATTAGTCAAAAGAGTTCTTTGAATGCCTTTGCCAAAATCTGCCACTTTTCTCAAAGGGGTCTTCATGAGAAAGTGGACTTTTAAACTTAAGGCAATTTACAAGACAGCTTTAGGTTTTGCTTCCTGCTTATGTAGGGTCTTAAGGTCAGTTAGAGATAAACAGTGATTTCTCCTTTTTCAGGTCTTGCTTGGGCCTGTGCATTAGTGTGTGCTGTCTTTTGAATTCTAAGGAATATGTTAGTGCTTTCCGAAGTTTCTTTCAACTGTGTGATTTTCTGAGATTCCCTATAATTCTGAGGCTCTAATTTACCCCACCTTAAATCACAGCCTTCAGCAGATGAGGTGTAGCTAGGAAGTTGCCACTGTTTTAGTTATGCCCTATCGCTAGTCCCTGTCCCCATCTCAAACTGAGCTGAGTTCTGGATCTAAGATGCACGTGACTGGTAGAAATTTGTTGAGGCAAAGCAAGTTTAGACAAAATATTGACTGTCCAGAAAATGGTGCTTTTAAAAAACACCATTAATGATCTGATCTCTGTGTTACCTGCTATCCTTCTGGCTTTTGGCTGCTGTGCTCGTGGTCCAGAAAGGAAGATGGAATGGAAATAACTCCAAGTTAGAATGTCAAAGGCTCTTGTCTTAACAAGTTCTGGCAGTTTCTCTTGGATAGCTAGTTTTCACTTTATTCAGTAGTTTTAATTAATTGCCAGAGTTCTGAAATGGTTTGTACTATAGTTGTTTTCCTGTACTTTTGTTGTTTTAGAGGAGAGGTAGTTCACAGAGGTCTCCTCTTTACTCTTTTGGAAGGTAATCTCCCACAGTTATGATCTTTTCATATGATGCAAGGCTGGATTTGAATTTCTGGTATTTAAAATTTTTGCAAGCATAACTGATACTTTTAAATTGTTTAACGTTCAGCGTTTTTTTTTTTTCCAGTGTGCTTTTGAGTAGCTAGTATAATAAGTTTCTTGATGGTTTATTACAGATTTTAAAGAGAATTCTTTATTCTTTTGTGTTTTTATGTTGTTTGTGATTCTGTCATATTTATTAAATGTGTGCTCATATTTTTTCACTTTTTTATTGGTTATACAGATTGATGGCAGATTTGTACATATACGTAACATACTTTGATCATTTTCACCCCTCACCACCCTCCTCACTAGTTTTACATTCTTTTGGGAGAATCTCAGTGTGTATATTTTGCTCATATTCATTCCCCCAAGCATAGCTTTATTATTCTTATTTTAGAGATGAAAAACCAAAATCAGAAAAAATTTATTTGTGTTAAATTGATAATAGCACATAGACCAAACATGAAAAGGCTAGAAAATTATATTCCACTGAAAACATTCCCCACTCAGCTGCTGCTCATTACCACCTGGTGAGAGAAAAGACCACAAAATGTGATTCATGAAATTGCCAAGCCTACCACAATGATGCCTCAGAGAATTGCAAAAGCTTATTGTTGGGAGGCAGCAGCAGGAACAAGAAATGTTAGTAAAAAGATTCACTGCCATTAACCCCCCCACACCCCAATACTTCCCTTTACTTTAAACATAGTTATCCCATTGTTCTTACCACTTTCTGAAACAGTTCTTGAAGTCTTTTGTGAGTGTCTTTATGAGGTGTAATAAAAAATACGGTGAATGCTGCTGCTGAGTGCCCCCCAATGGAAATGTTACTGCATACTGATCTTTCTGGAGGTGGTTTCTAGGTTCTTTCTGTCCTAAGCAAAGAATTGGTCAAGATAAGTGTAAATGGTTGCAAAGTTTTATTAAAGTTAAGAAAAAAAAAAGGCTCTGCAAAATGAGTTTGGGCCAAGCCAAACTAGGAAAAGAAGTACACCCTGCAGCTTGAGAGGGATCATTCATGCAAGAGTGAATACAGTGGCAAAAACCCAATGTGGACTCTCTTTGTGTCAGCCTGTCCTCAGACTGAAGTCAGATCTAGGCCTAAGTCCTATCAACAACCTGCTCTTGTTCTCATGAGAAGTCTACATTCAGGGCTTCAGGAATTTCTCTTGTGCTTGTGTCTTGTAATTATCAGGTCACACTTACTTCGCCACCCAGCTTTGCCATACTGTTGTCGCATGTCTCCTTTACCCCGAGAGACACATATCGCCATAATTCTTTATGGGGTGCTGAGGGAGTGGAGGTCTCTGTCTTCTGTAGCATCTTGCAGCTGGAAGAGGCTGTAGGCCTGACCTACTGGGGAGTATGTGCTCTCCAACTTCCTTGGAGTGCCGTGGCTCACTGGCTGAGTTGTAGACAAACAACAACAACAACAACAACCAAAAAACCCAAAAAACAAAATGAAACAAAAAACCCTGTCAGAGGATAATGAGAAAAGAGTGAGTATTGAATTGTTTTTTAAATGGGAGAAAGAAAGTAACTTCACTTTTATGTGGAGTTTTAGAACCCAAATAAATGAGGAGCAGGTCTGCTTTCCGTGCTTCTGGGGAACAAAGTATGGCAAAGAGGGAAGTTAGATAAATTATCGAAAGCCTGAGAGCCACAGCTATAGAAAGATCACCCACATAATGGCTCTAATTAAAAATGGGAGCCTTGATACAGGCGCCCACTTAAGCTGTGCTGAATTAGGGTCTTTAGTGACTCATCTGCACCTGGAGCAATACCAGAGTCTCTCTCAAGAGGAGCTCCAGGACTTCCAGAGCTTATCAGGAATAGTTTTCTTCTTACTCCTCCTCAGGGTCTTGGAGGGGCAGGTCACTGATGTCCTGCCTGTTTGCCTAGGTCTGGGATATCATTTGTTGACCAGAGTGGCAAACTTCTGGGCCCATGACATCCAGCGTTATCCAGAGTTCCTCATAGCAGATGGTCATACCCCTGGACAGGGCATTGTAGGTTCCCTTGGGAAATGTGGGTTTTGGCTGGCCTAGCCTCTCTGGGAGCAGGGACAGTCAGCCTTCCCATACCATGAGTCAGGCACATTGGCTGCCTCACTTTGATAGCACGGCTCAGTGGTTGGTGCAGGCGTAGGCCCAGTGACCAGTCTTCTTGCACTCAATTATCCTTAGGTTTCCCTTAGACAATTTGGGTGCTTTTAAAGCATTGCAAGTTGTTACAGCTACACTTCTAGCTTTTCTCTTTTGACCCTCCTCCAGGTCTGGATTGTTGAACACAGAAAGGGCCATTTTCAGCCCTTCTGAGGGCTTTTATCTCTGTACTGAGGCAACTAACTCCTGAGGGAGAGGGACGTTGGGCCATTTGATGACTCTTTTAAGCAGGTTGGAGCTAGTTGGGAAACAATACCCCTCACATTTACTGCATAGGAAAACCTCTGGTGCTTTTAACTTTTTTCAAGATAGAAACCTTTAAACAACCTAAGGATGAGAATGGCTTTTCTTTGACTCACAGTCCCTTGAGTTAAACTTCGTTGAATGTTCTTTTGTTCTGTTTAGGGTGTCAGGCATGTTTCTAAATTACCTGTATTTTGTTAGAAGAAACAAGGATGGGAAACAGACATGGTGGAATCTATGTGGCTGCCTGTGATGAGACAAGGTGGCAATGCTGAGAAGGAAACGGCCATCTGGTGCTTGCTTCAGCACCACATATACTAACATGGAAACGTGTAGAGACTTGAGCACATAAAGGAGTAAATTGGGGTAGGCAGCTGCTTAAGCAGGCTACCAACTTACCAACAGCTATTTTTCCCCAAGAGAGTGAGAAACTGAGTAAAGTACACTGAGAACAGAAGCATGAGCCCAGAAGGCATACTAAATGCTAGGTTGCACACATGGTAACTGAACAGTCTGGTCTACAACTGGGTTAATAACTGGCTCTCTGACTGTTCTTTCCTGACTTATGTCCACAATTAGTGACCAGAAATGGGAAAGAGGAAAAGGGAGATAAACTTCAGGTGTTCAGGTGGGCATGTGGGACTCTTAGGAGCTGAGAGAAAAAAAAAAAAAAAAAAACACAGAGGCCCAGTATTCTCCCCCCACTTCACATGCTGAGAAATGCAGAATACAGTTCTTGGTGTATGCAAAGTCTCCCGGCTTCTGCAGACTAGGCTAGAGAGAGAGAAAACCAAAAGAGTGTGCCCAAAGGACTTACCTGCTCTCCTGACTGGCTAAGCCAAATATATTGTCAGTTTTGGGGTGCTGCAGTCTTCTGGAGTGGTTTCTAGGTTCTTTCTGTCCTGAGGCAAGAATTGATTTAAGATGAGTGCAGTTGGTAGCAAAGTTTTATTAAAGGTAGGAAAAGAAACAGGTTCTGCAGAGTGAGCTTCAGCCCATTAAAAGTAGGAAAAGAAGTGCACCATATAGTGTGAGGATGGGCCCCGTGGAATAGCAAGACACAATGGCCCATTTTGTTCAATTAATCTTTGTTAGTGTGCGTAGCGTGTATGATACTCTGCAAATCTTGTTTTTTTGGCCTATGCCTCTCACATAGTATCCTCCAAACAAGCAGCATTATCTCTAATACTGATACTTCCCTCTGTGCTTTCATTTTTTTTCCCCTGTTCCCCATCGTAGGAACTTACTAATGTTTTGATAAATCTGTAATACTTCTTTAAAGTAAGTTTATTATATTGAATCTGGGTTTATAGGTGATTCTTTTCTCTAGTATCAACTTACTGTAATAACTTATGCATTTGTACCTACCCCTGTCCTAATCCTCTATGTTTTCTAGGCCACGGGCACAGCCATTCCCTCTTCAATGGTGCTCTGGATCCCACACATAGCCATGGAGATCACTGCCATAGTCACGAACTGAAACATGGTGCTGCCCATAGCCACGATCATGCTCACGGCCACAGCCACTTCCATTCTCACGGTGAGTATGTCCGGAAACACTTTCAAACAAAAGTTGTGCATTCTCTTCATTGAAAGGGCCCACTAAGTGAGTATTACAGTTAGCTTCTAATGAATCATTTGGGTCCTGGTATTTTTTTTAGCATATTATGAAAGTAACTTGATATAAAGCAGTGGGTATAGCTTTTTCCTTAGTGAGGATATCATAATAAAATGCCACTATTTTAACTGAATGTCAGTGAATGGGTAACAATTGCAGTCTAGCAAATGAAAGTCTTGATTTTTTTTTTTTTTTTGAATAATGAGGCCTTTTGAAGGCTATCTAGTCATGTAAAAATGCTACAGGGATTTAAAGTTTTTTCTTTTTTTGGTGCCAGGAATTGAACTCAGGACCTTGTACTTGCCTGGCAGGCCCTATGCTGTTGAGCTGTATCCCTAGCCTTCACATTTTTAATGTAATTTTTTTTATGTTTAACACCTGATGTTTACCTTCATGTTCCTTTAGAAATCTCTAGATACTAACTTGTGTAACTTTAGATACTAAGTTGTAAGGTACTTATCAACTTAAATTGTATTTTAAGTATATGCAGTACAGAATTAACAGTAAATACTGCTATGCTACACATATTGCTAGGGCTTATCTATAAAGGTAAATGGGTTATAACTGAAACTTTCCATCCTTTAACGAATAATTGTCCATCTGTACTTCCCTCCAGCCCCTTGCAACCACCATCTTACTCTATTTTGATCAGTTTGACTATTTTAAATTCCTCATAGAGGTGGTATTATGTATCATTTGTCATTCTGTATCTTCTTACACATTTTTTATAGTGTCCTTCAGGTTCATCCTTGTTGTCCCAAATGGCAACTTATTACAATAATTCAGCCTTCTTTTTTAATACTGAATAGTAGCCTATTGTGTAAAATTTTTAATCCATTCATTGGTCAGGTTCTTCTCTGCCTTGACTATGATGAATAAATCTGAAGTGAACATGGAAATATAGATAGGTCTTTGAGATCTTGATTTTAATTCCTTTTTGATATGTACACAACTGGAATTGCTGGTCATGTGATAGTTCTTTTTTTGAGCACACTTTACATTGCTTTCCATAATGACTGCATCAACTTAACATCCATATAGTATACAAGGATTTCCTGTTCACCTCTTTGCCAATATTGCTTGTCTTGTTGTCCTTTTTTTTTTTTTTTTGGAGGTGTAAGATGGTATCTCATTATGGTTTTGATTTGAATTTCCCCTTTAATGATGTTGAATACCGTTTCATGTCTGTTAGCTCTTTGTACATACTCTGGACAAGCATCTAATTCAGGTCCTGTGATTGTTTTTTAATCAGGTAATTTTTTTCTCTTGAGTTATATGTGTTCTGTATATAGTTTAGATATTAACTATCAGATGTATAGTTTATAGATTACGTTTTGCTTTTGTTGTTTGTTTTATTTGCTGTACAGATATTTTTTGTTTGGTACAGTAATCCCAGTGATCTGTTTGGTCTTGGTGTCTGTGTCAGTCTCTAAAATTTGCTATATCTTTAATAATACACTTACTTTTCTAATGTTTTGCTTACATGCATCATCCCAAATTAATTTTGAAAAACTATGTGTCCCTCACACATTTATAAGATGATTTCTAAAAAGTTTGGTTGAGCAGTTGTGAAAAATATAATTCTGGCACATTATTGATGAAAATTTACACCATTCTATTGAATATATTCAGTTGACTCTAAATACCTTAGTGATTGGAGACATTATTACTCATTCAAGAACATAAAGACAGTTGTAAATTTTACATCATGTTTCCTATATTCTGACTTAATTACAGTTCTTTTCCAGAATTTTATGTAACGAAGTATGTTTGTGTTCTCTTTAATTGACATCTGTTATATTTCTTAGTAATAAAATGCATACATAAATTTAAATATTTTTATGTTCTATGAACATAACACCCAGCATTCAGAGATTTCTTTTGAATGCAATACTTATAGTCATTACAAGTATAAAGTCAATCAAAATAGTTCTATCTCAAATTTTAACATATAGTTATTAGCCATAAAAAGGCAACATTTTGTTTGAAATTAGATGATTGGAGCTTATTTTCAAACACTTAATAGATAAATAATATTTGTTTGCATAAAATAGGTTTTGAGATCAGTTTGGTTCCTCATTTTTCATCTTTTTTTTTTTCTTTCTTTCTTTTTGGCACTGGGGATCGAACTCACAACCTCGTGCCTGCCAGACAGGTGCTTAAGCCACTGAGCCAAACTCCCAGCTCATTTTTCATCTTTATAATGTAATTACTAAGAGATCTAAAGTAAAAAGAATTCCATTTTAGTCAATTTTTTTTTTTTTTTTTTGTGGCACGGGGATCGCGCTCACAACCTCGCACCTGCCTGACAGATGCGTAAGCTGCTGAGCCAAACTCCCGGCCCTGGTTTTTTTTTGAGGCAGGGT
>RJWM01022884.1:0-32991 GCA_004363535.1 Dasyprocta punctata | reverse complement strand
CGGCACCGGGGATTGAACTCACAGCCTCACACCTGCCAGACAGGCACTTAAGCTGCTGAGCCAAACTCCCGGCCCTGGTTTTTTGAGGCAGGGTCGCACTATGCAGCTCAGGCTGGCCTTGCGCTCGCGTTGTAGCCCAGGCCGGCCTCGAACTCACAACACTCCGCCTACCTCAGCCTCCCGAGTGCTGGGATTAAAGGCGTGCGCTACCACGCCCGGCCAAGAGATCTTTTCTTTCATGGCCATGATCTCTCATGCTGTCTTCAAGATCTGAGATTCTATCTTCAGCTTCATTTAAGCAGTTTTTCAAACTTTCCATGGAGTTTTTCATTTCCTGCATTTCCCTTTGCATCTGTTTCATGCATTCTGTTTGTGTCTTACATTGTTCATTCAAAGTTTCAATCATTTTCTTAAGTTCTTCTATTTTTTTATCTTGCTCTTCTTTAGATACACACAACATTTAATAATGATTCTCATTTCATTTTTTAGCTGAGAGAATATTTCTGATTTGAATTTCTCTATAACTTCATCAAGCTATTTCTTTACTGCATTTTCTGTCATTTCAGAAAGTTCACTTGTGTGACTCCCACTGTCTTCCATTTCAGTGTCTCTTGGGTTTGTTCTTAGTGGGCTGGGGAACTGAGACTGCCTCTTGATCTTTCGTTTTGTCATTTTCTTCTAGAACCTATGTGGCTCTGTGTCCTGCGAGGCTGACTGGGTGTTCCCCTGAGGGTCAGGTTGAGTCTTGAGTCGCGCTGAGTCGCGGGACCCAGTAGAGCTGGGTCCTGAGTGCAGCAAGGGAGGGCAGCCTCCTGGGGTGTGCGGGTGGGGCCTCCGCCTTAACTGGGTGGGGGCCAAGGCCTCCCGGTCCCAGGGAACTAGGCAGAGTGTACCCCGGAGTATGATGCCGCCTGGACCCTGAGTCTAGCTGCAAGGAATTTAGAGCAACAACTGTGCCAGGGCAAGCCTGGGCGAGTCCCAGGCCTACAGTGCCGGGGCCTTGGTCCTGGCTGGGCAGGGGCCTGCAAGCTCTACGATGGGGCGTGCACAAGCCGCTCCACTGAGGTATGAAGCTTGCACGTGCTCTGCACTCTGGTGGGGGGAGCCCAAGCTCTCCAAGGGCCTGTAGCTATGTTGGTCAGTCCCTGGTGAGCAGCTCTGGAGTCCTGGGCTGAGCTGGGCTGGCCTGCATACCTCTGTGTCCTGCGAGGGTGGCCAGGCGTTCCCCTGAGGCTCGCATTGAGTCTTGGGTCGCGCTGAGTAGCTGGACCCGGTAGAGCTGGATCCTGTGCGCAGCCAGTGAGGGCGGCCTCCCGGGCGCTTTAGCCTCTTGAGTGCTGGGATTACAGGTGTGTGCCACCACACCCAGGATTTTTATTTTAGCATACAAGGGTTTGTAGTATTCTGCTTCATCTCAGCAACTTGAAATTCAATTCATTTGAAATTTAAGCATTTACTGTTTAAGCATTTACTATGCTAGGAAATAGACAAGTTGAACTTATGCTTCTAACTCTAACCCTAACCCTAACCTTCAAGCCATTTGATTTACATTTGTTTAGATCCTTTCCCATAATTCTCTCTTGTGGTCTGTGTTTATTAATGTTTATTCATTCGTTTCTTTGGCAAACTTTTTTTTTGAGTACTTACAATAATAGGTCTGTTACAATTGTAGAGGTTGAGGATGAAGAATTGTCTTAGTTACTTTTTTCTCATTGCTGAGACAAATACCCAATACCCAAAGTGAAAGGAAGGGAAGGTTTATTTAGCTCGCAGTTTGTAGAGGTTACAGTCCATAATTGGCTCTCTCCAAGGTAGCTTGGCTGTGGAACATCTCAGAGGAGAAATAGTTTGTGGCAGCAGAAGACAGCAAAAGCAAGCCAGGGAAGGAAGAGACAAGCATCTTTCAGTCCCTTTTATCTTATCCAGACTGCTGGGATTAGGGTGGTACCAATCCAGTCCGTGGACTGATCCAGCTATCACCTAACCTTAATCCTAGTACTCTTAATTCCAGCGTTGTATTATGAATCAGTCACAAACTAGATTTCTGCCCCTAACCCTCATGACTGCGTGAGGCTTTGGGGGATCATCTAGATACAAACCATGACAGGGAGTGAACAAGACAATTTTTTATCTAATGCAACACTAAATGAGGAAATAACACAGGATAAACTGCCAGGGAGAGAACGTGGACTTTAAATTAGATAATTAGAGCTGGGTGTGGTGGCTCACGCCTGTAATCTCAGCACTCAGGAGTCTGAGGCAGGAGGATCTTGGGAGTTCGAGACCAACCTGGGCTACAAAGTGAGCTCAAGGCCAGCCTGAATTATATAATGAGACCCTGTCTCAAAAAGCCAAAATAAAATAAAGTAAAAATAAATTAGATGATTAGACAAGGTCTCTCAGAGGAAGTAATATTTCAACTGGGAGTTTAACTGAAGAATGAGAAGGAGCAAGTCGAGCGTTAAGTGGAATTAACAGTATTTCAAGTAAAAGGGACTGGAAAGCACTCCCAAGAAGCAGCAAAGAATTGAAAAGGTATGGCTTAGTGTGGTGGTGCACACCTGTAATCCTAGCATTTGGGAGGCTGAGGCAGGAGGATGACTGTGAGTTCAAGACCAGCTTGAACTATGTAAGAAGACCCGGTCTCAAAACAACAATAAGAAAGAGTTGAAAAGGCAGAATTGAAAAAGCCACTATAATCTATTACATGCCTATAATCCCAGCACTCAGGAGGATTGCCATGGGTTTGAGGCCAGCCTGGACTATATATTGAAACCCAGTCTCACCTTTCCTCCTACCCCCAAAAAGGCCACTGCAGTTGTAGCATAGTGAATGAAAAAGAAAGTAGACTGAGATGAAGTCAGAAAGAAAGGCAGGGGCCAAATCACCATTGCCTACTAAACCGTTGTGGAAACTAGATTTTATTCTAGTTGAGTGGTAAGCTGCTCTGTAGAGAACAGATAGAAAGGAAGCAAGAGAGAAGTGGGGAGAAGGACAGAAAGAGGATGATGTTGGCTTGGATTAGATAAGGACCACTGGAAGCAGGTGAAAAATAGATTAGAGATATATTTTGTAGGTAAATTCTGTAGTGCTAGATAGACTGGGATGTGGGGATTTATATGTTTTTGGCTCTGTCAGGGATGTGGCACAGCAGTAGAGCTCTTACCTACCATACACACAGCCCTTGGTTTGGTCCCCAACACTGCCAAAAAAAAAAAAAAATGCTTGAGTGGGTATCTGGTAGTGCTGTCTGAACATGGGCAACATGAAGAGAAGGTCATGCTGAATGCGCTGATGCTGTTCAGGTTTGGTAAGCTCATGATGCCTATAGACATACAAGTAAGCAGTTGGGTATAGGAATGAGGAGTTCAGGAGAGAGGTCCTAGAGAATGAGTTTCATCAAAACTCCCCTGGAGCTGGGTGCAGTGGCACACACCTATAATCTCAGTACTTGGGAGGCTGAGGCAGAAGGATCGCCACGAGTTCAAGTCTGGCCTGGGCTACATAGTGAGTTCAAGGACAGCTTGAACTACATAGTAAGACCCTGTCTCAAAATAAACCAAAATAAAACAATAAAACAACTCTTTTGGAAGCCTTCAGTGATTACTGTCACCTGTTTACTTCTTTAACCATCACCCTTCAGTATTTTTTTTTGGTGGCACTGGGGATCAAACTCACAACTTTTCACTTGCCAGACAGGCGCTTAAGCCACTGAGCCAAACTCCCAGCCCTGGTTTTTTGAGGCAGGGTCCCACTATGTAGCTCAGGCCAGCCTTGCACTCACGTTGTATCCCAAGCCGGCCTCAAACTCACAATGTTCCTCCTACCTCAGCCTCCCAAGTGCTAGGATTAAAGGCGTGCGCCACCATGCCCGGCTACCCTTCAGTATTTTTATGGTCAATTTTTGCCACACAATTAAGTATTTCTTGACATTTTGCTTTGTGGAAGTCTGCACTTGTTTCTTTTTTTTTCTTTTTTTTTTTGCGGCACCGGGATTGAACTCACAGCCTTGCGCCTGCCAGGGCAGGCGCTTAAGGCACTGAGCCAAACTCCCGGCCCTGGCTTTTTGAGGCAGGGTCGCACTATGTAGCTCAGGCCGGCCTTGCGCTCGAGTTGTAGCCCAAGCCGGCCTCGAACTCACAACGCTCCGCCTACCTCAGCCTCCCGAGTGCTGGGATTAAAGGCGTGCGCCACCACGCCCGGCTTGCACTTGTTTCTTACACAAACCATCTCTCCCTAACTTGACTGTAACCTCAAGAAGAGAGGCTGTGTGTCTTTTTTCGTCCCTCCTCCTTCCCTCACACAGCTAAGCACTGTGTGGCACCTAGTACTAGCCTGTGCTCAGAGAATGCTTTTCCCTACTTGGGAGTGATGGGTCAGAAATGAAAGTCTGGGGAACAAATGTTGCTATACAGTGAAGACGTCATTCTGTAAGTGCAAAGAAGGTGAAGTAGTTGAGGAATAGGCTTGGTGTGAGGTGCTAAGCCAGAGGGTGGACCAAAGTGTTCATCCCTTTACATTCCTCTCCTTGCCTAAACTCTTCCCTTTTGGGTGGAGTTGAGATATGGTCTTATTCT
Organism: Dasyprocta punctata; assembly: GCA_004363535.1. Classification (NCBI taxonomy): domain Eukaryota; kingdom Metazoa; phylum Chordata; class Mammalia; order Rodentia; family Dasyproctidae; genus Dasyprocta; species Dasyprocta punctata. The sequence continues at coordinate 28,414 of RJWM01022884.1, read as the reverse complement.
AAACCTTGGTGGCCTTGAGCTCACTATGTAGCCCACACTGGCCTCAAACTCCCTATGATCCTCCTGCCTCAGCCTCTAGAGTCCTGGGATTATAAGCGTGTGCCACCATGCTCAGCTAGCTCTTCTTCCTTACCTGCAGTGCTGATCCTGATTTTTTCACTCTGGAATTTCTTCCCAGAAACCTCAGTGTAAAGTCTGTCGGTCATGCCCTGTGGTGAAGTCCTCTCTGCACCTGTTTTTGGACCTGCCTAAGGTGAGTGGGCTTTTCTCTCAGTCTAGTCTTCAGGATGCTCCTTTTGCCCCACTGCCACTGATAGCTAATTGCTGTCATATGTTTTTAATTTCCATTAAAAATTGCACATGCTGCACTGGGGATATAGCTCAGTAGCGTAGCATCTGCCTGGCAAGTTCCAAATCATGAGTTTGATTCCCAGTATAAAAAAATAATTACATACACTATTGTAGAGATGAAAAGGATGCAAAGCAAAAGCCCCAGGCCCACTTGCCAGACGTATTTCTTTCTTTTTTTTTTTTTTTTTTTTTTTTGTGGCACCGGGGATTGAACTCACAACCTCGCACCTGCCAGGGCAGGCACTTAAGCCACTGAGCCAAACTCCCGGCCCTAGTTTATTGAGGCAGAGTTGCACTGTGTAGCTTAGGCCAGTCTTGCGCTCGCATTGTAGCCCAAGCCGGCCTCGAACTCACAATGCTCCACCTACCTCAGCCTCCCGAGTGCTGGGATTAAAGACGTGCACCACCACGCCCGGCTCGAGTCTTCTAATTTTGATTATATATTGCCAAACTACTCCCAACCAACCAACTCTGTGTGTCTTTATGTGTTTAACTGTGTATGAGACTGTCTAAACCAATCCTCTCTTTGTCATCTCAGCTGGAAAAGCGACTGGAAGAGTGGTTGGGAAAAACATTACCTGGCAGTGACTGGACACCTAATGCGCGGTTTATTATTCGGTCTTGGCTTCGGGATGGGCTTAAGCCACGCTGCATAACCCGTGACCTCAAGTGGGGAACACCTGTACCCTTAGAAGGTTTTGAGGACAAGGTAAAAATTTTTTTATGACTTATTCTCCTTTGGATTGAAATCATGGACTAACAGAATGGATTGCAGATTATGTCTTGTTCCCTTCTGAAGCTTTAGATTGGTCCCTACTGTGTTTCCTTCCTCTTGACTCTCCAGGTATTCTATGTCTGGTTTGATGCCACTATTGGCTATGTGTCCATCACAGCCAACTACACAGACCAATGGGAGAGATGGTGGAAGAACCCAGAGCAAGTAAGCAGTTCTGGGCTGGCCTGTCCATGAGGAAGATGTAGATTGGTGAGTTATGATTGGGTATCTGGTGTTTCTTGAGCTTTTGAAGAAAGCCTCATATTCTTCTAGGTGGACCTTTACCAGTTCATGGCCAAAGACAATGTTCCCTTTCATGGCTTAGTCTTTCCTTGTTCAGCCCTTGGAACTGAGGACAACTACACCTTGGTCAAATATCTCATTGCTACAGGTAAGTATCCCCAGAAGACTGCATCTAAAATGGTACTGGTACTAGAGGAGGAGGGCTGAGGGGGTACTTGGAAGAAGATCCTAGAAGGTCGATAGGTCTTAAGTTAGGAGTTGATAGGAAATAGGAAATACTTAAAACAAGAACTTCACGCAGAGGAAGGAAACAAAAATCTGAAGAAAGTAACAGTGCAAAAAAATCCTGCCTAAGTATAAATAAAAACACCAAAATAGTTAGGAAGGGACTCGCAAGTTCTCTGTAGACCAGCTACTCAAGGTGCCATGTTTCTGGAGACTCACGAAGAAAAGGGAACAAGAGTTAGTAGGTCACAGAGAGAAAGAATGTAATTGGAGCAGATGGTTCTTCATCTTTTCTGTCCAGAGTATCTGAACTATGAGGATGGGAAATTCTCTAAGAGCCGGGGTGTGGGAGTGTTTGGAGACATGGCCCAGGACACTGGGATCCCTGCTGACATCTGGCGTTTCTATCTGCTGTACATTCGGCCTGAGGGCCAGGACAGTGCCTTCTCCTGGACAGACATGATGCTCAAGAATAATTCTGAGCTGCTCAACAACCTGGGCAATTTCATCAACAGGTGAGTTGTCCTGGCTACTCTTCTCTCATTGATGAAACAAAATACCCTACACTGAAAGTTAAAGGAGGAATGGTTTCTGTAGTTCACAGTTTGTAGAGGTTTCAGTCCATAATCTGCTGGCTCCAAGGCAGGGTGGCCCGTGGTAGGGGGCAACCGTTCATAGTGGCGGAAGACACCAAAAGCAGCGAGGAGGGAGAGCAGGCCTCTTTCTGTCCTTTACATTGTGTGCAAGCTACCCTAGGTGGGTGTAGCACTCAGACCATTAATCCCAGCATTAGACCATAGATCAATCACAAACTCTAGATTCGGCTGCCTACGTAAAGCACCCCCCTCCAAATCCCCATGACTGTATTGAGGTTTTGGGAGGACATCCAGACACAGACCTTAACATGAGTTTTGGTGAGGGGTCAGAGTCAGCAGATGAGCTGGGAAGAGGCCAGTTTTCCCTCTAGAGACAGGAATGTGGACAGAATAAGGGGACAGGAGCCTGTGAGGGACAGGATAATGGGGAAGGTTGGTTTCTATCAGCTGGGACCTGCTTGTAAGACATAGTAGCCCACATATGCTTGAAGGTAGTTAGCTAGAGGTATAATTTTGGAGAGTTGGTCCACAAATGGATTTTTGTTTCGAGATAGGGTGTCACTGTGTTCAAGGCTGGCCTGACTCAGTGTGTTGCCTGGGCTCACCTCAAACTTGCTATCCTCTTGCGTTAGCCTCCCAAGCACTGGGATTGCAGACCTGAGGCACCATGCCCAGCTCTTCCCAGAGTGGACTTTTACTGATAAAGTTTTCATCTGAAGACCAGAAAAGTTTGACTGAAAACAGGGAGCTATTTTTGTGTAGGGATACGATGGTTCTAGTATACTTTTCAGAGTTGCCATCTTAGCTTGCATTCTACTGTTGGTCCCCTTTACAGTGATTTTACAATCCAAAGAAATGTCCTTCATGGCTTAGGGCTCTTCAGTCCCTCTCTGAAGCCCTGGGTCTTTAGCTCAGTTCTGTTACTTCAGCCTTTCAGGTCTGGTCATCAGCCACATTGGATAGATTTCTTCATTAGAGTATTTATTTGATAGCAGTTCACAATAAGACATTTCAGCTTCATTTGAAGATAATGATTTTTTTTAAATGTCCTATTATTAGCCAAGCATGGATTTAATGCCCCTCCCAAAAATAAAAGTAAAGTTGTTAAACTTTATCAAGAGTTAAATTCTTAGAGGAGATAGAGAACAGAGTTAATTGTGCTGGGTGTGGTTGCGCACCCTTGTAATTCCAGCAGTACTTGGGAGGCTGAGATAGGATTGCCATGAGTTTGAGGCCACCCTGGGCTCTGTAGTGAGTTAAAGAGTAGCCTGAACTACATAGCAAGACCCTGTCTCAAGGAAAGAAAACAAACAGCAACAATAACAAAAAACCCCAAGAATTTAAGCTTTGCTTTTTATTTTGAGGGGTCAGGAGGTATCAGTTCTGGGCAGGAATCCTGAGAGAAGAAAAATGGTGGAGATTGAGTCAAGTTTATAAAAGGAGACCAGAAAAGTAACTTCTTCCTCTTCTTTCCTATTCCCATCAAGAGCTGGGATGTTTGTATCTAAGTTTTTTGGGGGCTATGTGCCTGAGATGGTGCTTACCCCTGATGATCAGCGTCTGCTGGCCCACGTCACCTTGGAGCTCCGGCACTATCACCAGCTGCTGGAGAAGGTTCGGTGAGTAATCTGCACCTCTGTCTCATCTCAGGGATGAGACACTGGCATGTTGAGGAAACACCCCTCCCCCACCCTGCCCTTTCCCTAGGATCCGGGATGCCTTGCGCAGTATCCTCACAGTATCTCGACATGGCAACCAGTACATTCAGGTCAATGAGCCCTGGAAGCGGATAAAAGGCAGTGAGGCTGACAGGTACATTGAGATAGGGCTAGCTACCAGGATTAAGTAGCTGTCAGGCTGTCTTCTTTCAGGTCTCGACTAATTTCATTCCTTCCTCAGGCAGCGGGCAGGCACCGTGACAGGCATGGCAGTGAACATAGCTGCCTTGCTGTCTGTCATGCTCCAGCCTTACATGCCTACAGTTAGCGCCACTATCCAGGCCCAGCTGCAGCTTCCACTACCTGCCTGCAGTGTCCTTCCCATGGACTTCCTGTGTACCTTACCAACAGGGCACCAGATTGGTACGGTAAGTCTTTTTGAGTCAGAAGCCCTAGCCTTTCTTAATTCATGCTTGTTACGCAGCCTATGGTATGGAATTAAGGACTTGTCTCTCTTCAGCTTTGCTTGGAAGATGGGGCTCTTAACAGCTGTTCTCTGAATCCCTTCCCCACTCTGTACTTGGGCTTTGTTTCTGACAATAACACTAAGTACCGATTTGCAAGCTGATCATTATCTACATATCCTTATTGCTCTTCATGCCAGAAGCTAGTATCTGATCCATAAACATCACTGGTTTAAGAAATATCATGATCACCTAGTAGTGAGTGAACACAAGGCAGCTGAAGCACTGGATGAACCTAGCATCATTAAGTTCTCTGTGATCCTATGATACTCTGGACTTAAGTGATTGCTTTTTCTGAATGCTTTCCTGAAACCAGTAGCTATTGGTTCAGTGTTATGCTCACATTTTTTCTAAAACTTTAGGATTTCTAAGCGTCTAAGAGTGGGGTTGGAGAGGCCCTCTGTATAGTGTGGTAGAGTTTATATGTAGCCAATAAGTGATTCTGGAATCCCTTTGAACAGGTCAGTCCCTTGTTCCAAAAACTGGAAAATGATCAGATTGAAAGTCTGAAGCAGCGTTTTGGAGGCAGCCAGGTGAGAAAGCTAGACTGCCCTCACCCAGCAACCACCACAGCAGCACCTCCTCAGTTTCCCTACTCATAGCCCTTACTCGTCACTCTTTCGATCTTTTAGCCTTTCTGCTTCCTTACTTAGTTTTTCTTTCCTGTCTTAGCTAGAAGAGTCCTTGGAGTTAAAGGTAAACACTTTCCCTAAGCTGTTATATAAAAGTGGAAGTCAGAGGCTATTTTGGCAGCCAGTGATAACTCTTGTCGTTCTCCAGGCAAAAGTATCACCCAACCCAGCAGCCGTACAGACTGTTATAACACCTGGACCACAGCAGATTCAAATGCTGATGGATGAAGTCACAAAACAGGTATGAAGCTTAACCCCTGTGGGAGACTGGGAAAGCCAAATTCTAAATAGCTGCTTTTGTGGACCTGTCTCACTAGGTCTCACTGCGTGCCCCCTTCCTCCTTTTCTTAGGGCAACATTGTCCGAGAAATGAAAGCACAAAAGGCAGACAAAAACCAGGTTGCTGCTGAGGTGGCTAAACTCTTGGATCTAAAGAAACAGCTGGCTCTAGCTGAGGGGAAACCTCTTGAAACTCCCAAAGGCAAGAAGAAAAAGTGAGAATTTGGTGCATAATGTCACAAAAGTCACTTTAATGGATGTGGACAGTAATAAATAAATGTACAACCTCTATACACAAGCTGAAACCTGTTCCTTTTGTCTACTCCAAGCATTTGAGGGTCACATTATTGGCACTGGTATGAAGATGATCAATAGTACTTCTGGGAAAGGTAGGTAGTAGCCAGAGCTGGGAAATGATGGTCCCAGTTGCTCACGCTTGGTGTAGATTAACCATTCGGTCAATCAGAGCTCGGCGTGTTGCCTCTACTTCCCTGGTCAGGCACTCAATTTCCTGCTTGAGCCGTTCGTTCTCTTCTGTTAGCTGGGCCACTTTCCTTTCATTCTCTTGCTCCTTTTCCTTCACTCGTTGTTTTCCAGCCCGGGCTGGCCACTGGCCACTCTGTTTTCGTTTCCTGGTTCTTCCTTGGTCTTCCTCCTCCTCCTCTTCCTGAGCAAGGGAGCTCCGACTGGAATCTGGAGACCGAGGGCTGAGAGAGGTGCTTGTGACCTCTGCTGGTCCTGGCTCCTCAGTCAGCCATGCAAGAGATGCAGGGTCAAGAGTGGTAAATGTTTTTGATTCTTCCTTTAAGGAAATGAGAAAAGGGAAGGTGGGTATTAGTTGATAACAGGTCACATCATCCTTGTTCCCAAGTTTAGTGTTTTTTTTTTAAATTTAATTTAATTTTATTTTACTTGAGATAGGGTCTTGCTATATAGTTCAGGTTGGCCTTGAACTCTTGGCAGTCCTCCTACCTCAGCCTCCCCAGTGCTAGGATTACAGGCACAAGCTACCACCTCTGGCTTGTTCTCAGCTTTAGGACTAGCACTCACCTCTTCGTTTCCAGGGGGTAAGATACAGTTACCCCCATTTTCATCTGAGGACAGGACTTCCTGCAGGTCCTCATACCAAGCTTCCAGCTCCCAGCTGGACACTGTCCCAAAGGAGAAAGGCAATGATTCAGCTGCCATCTCTGCAGTTGGATTAGGTTCTGGAAAAACATACGTTCAAGATAAAACCTCCACTTAGCAACAGTTTATAACACAGGCTTGCAGGCTGGTCTACTGCCTGGTTTTTTTGTTGTTGTTGTTGTTGTTTGTTTGTGTTTTTTTGGGGTTTGGTACCAAGGATTGAACTCACAACCTCATGCCTGCCAGGCAGGCACTTAGGCCACTGAGCTAAACCCTGTGTTTTTGAGACAGGGTCTCACTATGCAGTTCAGGCTGGCCTTTGTAGCCTAGGCTGGTTTCAAACTCAACAGTTCTGCCTCAGCCTCCCAAGTGCTGGGATTAAAGGCATGCGCCACCACGCCCGGCTTGCCTGGTTTTTTGCTTTGGTACCACGGATTGAACTCACGACCTCGAACTTGCCTGGCAGGCACTTGCGCCACTGAGCTAAATCCCCAGCCCCAACTGCCTGTTTTTGAAGATAGTTTTTCGGAATACAGCCTTATCTGTTTATTTACATATGATTTATAGGTCCTTTAATGCTACAACAGTGGAGATGAATAGTGGTGACAGACTATAGCCCTAAACACCTGAATTATTTACTCTGATTCTTAAAATTTATCAGTCTTTATACTATTATTTTTTTGGGGGTGGGGGGGGATTAAACCCTAGGATTTGTGGATGTCAAGCACATACTCTACCACTGAGCTATACCAATAGCACAATACTGGTGTTTCTGCCTTGCCCTTTGCCCAGGACAAAGTACCTGGATATACATTTTTAGGCGATCTTAATGAAAGTCTTCAGTCCACTTGGGGACTCCACTAGTAGTTTCTGGGGATGACCAAGCCATTTGTGCTTCTTTCTCCTATGTAGGGAGCTTTGGCAAATGGTCCTTTGAGTCTTTTTAACCTTGATGGGGACTGAGGATTGGTAAGACAAACTAATTGTCTTTATTGGGGCTGATTTTGAGCCAGCTGTCAATTAGGAAATGCTCTAAAAGGTGCAAATTAAAACACTGAGATTCCACCTCACCCTAGAAAGAATGGCTATTATCAAGAAATCAGCCAATAACAAATGCTGGAGGGGCTGTGGGGAAAAAGGAACCCTTCTCCACTGTTGGTGGGAATGTAGACTGGTGCAACCACTGTGGAAATCAGTGTGGGGACTCCTCAAAAAGCTAGGACTAGAGTTCCCATTTGACCCAGCTCTTCCCCTTCTGGGTATCCTCCCAAAAGAATTAAAAACATCATACCACAATGATATATGCAAACGCACGTTTATAGCAGCACAATTTGTAATAGTCAGATCTTGGAAACAACCTAAATGCCCTATGAGGAATGCATAGAAAAGATGTCATATTTTTATATAACGGAGTACCAGCTATAAAGAAGGATAAACTGGAGACTTATAGGTAAACTGATTCAATTTGAGACCATACTCACAAATAAGACACATGTGTAAACACTGTATTGCCTCACTAGTGTGAGAAGCTGAAAGAAACAATGTATATATGTAAAAAAAGATAAGACAGTTATACTACTGATTTCTCTGAGTTTATTGAAGAGAAAGATTTGTGCTGGTATTTTATTTTATTTTATTTATTTTTTGTACTGGGGATTGAACTCACAGCCTTGCACTTGCCAGGCAGGTGCTTAGGCCACTTAGCGAAATTCCCAGCCCTATTTTTTTGAGACAGGATCTCACTATGCAGTTCAGGCTGGCCTTGAACTCACTTCGTAGTGCAGGCTGCTCTCGAACTCATAATGATCCTCTTGCCTCAGTCTCCCAAGTGCTGTTGATTTGTGTTGGTATTGTTTGGACAATTGAATGCAGATGTTTTGTGCTCTGGGTGAATGATCTGGGGACAACAATGCACAATGTCTGTACCATTGTTGTCCCCTGATTTAAGAGTTTTGAAGTTTTTTTTTTCTCTTTGAAATAACATGGATCTGAACGAAAAAAAGTTTAAAAGAAAACAAGGAAATGCTCTAAAAATAGTGATCTGATGATTTTTTTTTTTTTTTTTTGGAGGCACCGGGGATTGAACTCACAACTTCGCGCCTGTCAGACAGGCGCTTAAGTCACTGAGCCAAACTCCCAGCCCTGGTTTTTTGAGGCAGGGTCGCACTGTGTAGCTCAGGCCGGCCTTGCACTCCAGTTGTAGGCCAGGCCTGCCTTGAACTCACAACACTCCTCCTACCTCAGCCTTCCGAGTGCGTGCGCCACCACGCCCGGCTTGATCTGATGATATTATGCAGCAGGATAGACATGGTCTGACAGATTCAAACCTTCCTTTTCCACCTTGGCTAGGTCTTTCAGTAACTTTCTAGGATCCCAGCAAAGGAGCCTAAGTAGCTTTCCTTGTTAGTTGATTTTGGGAAAGGGTGAGGTAAATTTACCTGCTTTCAAGTGTGGTGATGTATGAAGATACACTTTCTCCTGGAACACTGTGGAGAATAAAAACAAAATGTCAGCCATTTTTGTAACTAGGAGAGACAGCTTCTGTTATAGTTATATTCCTGTGGCCCTGCCAAGTCTCATGTAATTGTAGCATGGACGCAGCTGAGCTGGTGTTCATGACTGGTTTGTTGTCTGGTGCTGGGATTGGTGATGTGAGTGCTGCACCCACCCAGGGGTGGGGCCAACATACAGTGTAAGGGCGAGAAAAAAGTGTGTTTTTCTCTCTTGTGGTTCCCGGGTTGCTGTTGTGGCCGCCATGAACGGCTGCCCCGCCATGCAACCCCGCCTTGCAGCAAGCTGAGTATGGACTGAAACCTCCAAGAACTGTAAGAAATAAACCTTTCCTTCCCTAATTTTGGGCGTCAGGTATTCTGTGTCTCTGCAATGAGAAAAAAATAACTAAGACAGCTTCTTTACCTCCAGCCTCCTGTTGCCCCCGCTCCTTACTTCCAATTTTGTGGGAGATGGACAGTTAAAGGGTCCTGCAGCCATTTCAAAGCACACAGAGACTTCAACTTTTTATTTTTAGTTACTGACATTTGCAGTCCCAATTACGTAACAGCATAGTACTGGCCAATTCAGCTTTCTCTAAATTCAAGGCAGGTCTCATGCCTGCCAGGGCAAGAACTAAACTACAGAGAAGTAAATCTAGGTAATTTCCTAACTCTTCCCACACTGACATTCTCCAAATGTACATACCTAGTCAGAACCTCTCTTGGGACCTCTAGCTCTGGTGCCTATCACCCACTTGCCATCTGTTTTTGTATATCTAATACTCATTTGGATTACATCCAAAACCAATTTTATTCATTTTTCCTTTCCAAGGTTGTCCCTATCTCAATAAATGGAAACTAGTTCCTTAAGCCAAAAACTTTGGTATCACCCTTGACTTCTCTCCCCTCACATCCCACAATTCACAATTTTCTTAATATTGCTTTTTAATTACCCTTCTCCCCCCACCCCGTACCGGGAATCAAACTCAGGACCTTCTGCTTGCCATGCAGGTGTTTGAGCCACTGAGCTATATCCCTGGCAATATTGTTTTTGTTTGTTTCATTTCTTTTTTGAGACAGGTCTCTCACCATGTAGTTTAGGCTGGTCCTGAATTCACTGTGTATCCCTGACCAGTCTTGGACTCACTGTGATCATCCTGCCTCAGTCTCCAGTTGTGGGCCACAATCCCCAGGTTAACGCATTTTTTAGTAAATACTCCAAACCTAAGCATTTCTCACCAATTCCACTGTTTCTAAACATACACCAATTCATCACCTTCTTTCCTTTGCATTACTTCAGAACCCTTGCAGGATGTTTCCCCAGTTCTGCTTCTTATGGCCCTGTTCACAATATAGCAGCTACAGGGAGTCCTTCATTCACTCATTTTTACAGTGCTGGGCATTGCATATTAGGCAAGTGCCTTACCACTAAGCTGTATCCTTGGCCCTTTTAAAACATAGGTCAGGCCAGATATGGTGGTGCATGCCTGGAATCCTAGCACTTGGAAGGCTGAGGTGGGAGGATCACTGCAAGTTTGAGGCCAGCCTGGCCTACATAGGAGATTCAAAGCCAGCCTAAACTACATGGCAAGACCCTGTCTCAATCAATCAATACAACAAAACTTAGGTCAATCCTCTTCTCAAAACCCTCTAAACTAGTATAGTGTCACTTGCAGCACTCTGAAGGCTGAGGCAGGAGGACTGCAAGTTAAAACCCTGCCTGGAAAATTGTGCAAGATCCTATTTCAATAAAAAATCTGTTGGGGATATAGTTCTGTGCAAAGTCCCTGGGTTCAACAGCAAATAACACAAAAACTTCCAATGACTTACTTATTTCATGAGTACTAATGACTAACATTCAGCCAGGCATGGTAGTGCACACATTTAATCCCAGCACTTGGGAGGCTGAGGCAGGAGTATTGTGAATTCAAGGCCAGCCTGAACTATGCAAGAAGACCCCGTTTCATGCCCCACCCACTTCCCCCCAAAGGACTGACATTCTCAAAATGGCTTGCAAGGCCCTACCCAACCTGCATCTTTGCTGCTCCTGAGTTTTCTTCAACCATTCTCTCTCCTGTTTGTTCTAGTCCAGTTTCCTGGCCTATTCCTAAAGGTACCTGGCATACTCCCACTTAGGGCCTCTGCTCAGGCTGTTACTTCTGGAAAGTTCTTCCACCTTACCTGCGGGGCTCACTGGTTTGCCTCCTTTGGTTCTTTTATTCAATTAAATAGCACCTCAATAAGAAAATTCCTATCTGATAAAAAAACTACTCTACTCTGAACACTCTTCTTTTCTCTGCTTGAATTTTCTCCTTACCACTTAACACCTCCCACTGAAATGTAAGTTCTTTGGCTATAGAGATTTTTTTTTTCTCTCATTCAGGGATATAACCTCAGTCTCAAACTGCTTAGCATGTAGTAGGTGCTCAGTAAGTATTTAGAATGAATGAAAATATCTCCCCTAAGCTCACAATAGGGAAGGGAGAACTAAACTCAGAGGCAAAGCGGCTGCTGCCAGTGCCTAGGGAGTAGAGATGCAATATTGCCCTCAGTGTTTCGCTGCAGGGCTGTTCTCTTTGGGGAAAACTCCTGTGTGGGACGTGGCTTTCATCAGCAGCAGAGCCTCAGTCCAGAGGGCTGCAGAGCTAAACAGGGGGCTGACCTGACGCAATGGTTACACAGAGATTAGTTGGGAGACAGGAGGGGAGAAAGAGGCAGGGACCAATCCCAGGAGGACAACACCCTGGGGGAACCCCAAATGGCTTCCCACACTGAAAGAGCTCCAGGCTGCTCTCTTGTGTGGGTGCCCCAGAGATCTGTGGGAAAAAGGGAAAACCAATCCCTGCTTCTGGTCCATCCACATCCCTGCTCCCAAATGGTATTGTCAGCCAAGGTTCTCCAATCAGCTCCCCACCCCGGCGATGCAGCTGAGAGCCACGGTTGGAGGTGAGTAGACGGAATGCCGCTGGTGGCAAAAGTGACGGAACAGCCACAGCCAGGGTCACCCAATCTTCTCGGAGCAGGGCTGTGTCCTGCTGCCTCGCCTCTCAGCGGGCAGGCCAAAAGAGATGGCCTGAAGACGGCGACGGGAGAAAATTTCTCGAGTGTAACAGGGGTCCACTTGCCCAGTAACAGACCGCAGGACCCGTGCGGTGGGCAGGGGTGAGGCAGGAAAAAGAAAAGGTCCTGGAAGCACCACTCCTGAATAATGGACTCTCTCCATCCCTCCCTTTGATGGCTCCTAAATTCACTGTGGAGGGGGTGGGGCCACATCCAAAAGAGCGGACGCCATAACTTTGGCGAGGACAACGGAAGTTCGTGAAGATGGGAAGGTAAAGGACAGATAGGAAGTCAGTACTCGCCTCTATTCTCAGGTTCCAGCTCTGATTTTGGCTCTGTCGCTGCCACCCGCTCATCTTCAACATGATATTCACTCTGGATTACACTCAAGTCTCTGACCTCGAGGAAGCCGAGCCGACGATCTTTAAGCACAACCTTGCCCTCCTCTCGGGGGCGGAACCCAAAAGTCTGCCAATCACAATGCGGCACGCCATCACTGGTCCCGCCCTATTGCTCTCAACCGCCACTCAGGAACCTCGCAAGCCCGCCCCTATTGCTCCCTCCCGCTAGGGGGTCGACGTTGCGTTGGACCCGGAAGTAGCTTTGGGTCACGCGGCTTCGCGGAGGCGGTGGGTGAGTCATGCGCGCGCAGAGGGGAGTGGGGGGGAGGGGAGGGCAGGGGGGCGGGGATGATGCAATGTTTGGCAACCGGTGTCTGCGCGCGCACGCGCAGGGGACGACGAGGGTGGTGGGAGGTGCAGAGGGTGGGGGAGAGGAAAGGAGAGGGCGGGGCGCCAGCTCCTGGCACCCAACGGCCCCAACGGCTATCAACTGTGGCCGCCCCCAGGCTGGTCTGTGGCGCCTCACTTCAGCTTGTCCCCTGTCCCTGAAGCTGCTGTTCCACTCCCTTAGCGTTACCGCCGTTTTACCTTCTCCTTAAGGGACTCTCATTTTCCTTGGCCCTTCCCAGCTAATGGTAACAGGCCCGGGAATCACTCTCCTTTTAAAGTTTGCATCCATCCACTTGGATTGACATTAACGGGGTTTCTAAACCTTCTAACGCCCCCAAAAGATGCCGAGGTACTACGATGCGCTTGATATACTTTCTCTGCATCTTTCAGAAGAGAACCCTTGATTTTTAGCGTATAGTTTCTGATAGCCCTCGACATGCCAGAATCCATGTTCTTTGCTGAATGAACCCGATTCTGTTTTCTCCCTTATTTTTTCCCGTGGTGCTTTTGTGTCCTTCAAAGACCAAGACCCTCCTTTTCACTGTCCCAGAAGAGCAAACCCGACGATTCCCTGCGTCCCTACTGAGGAGCTGGCACAGGCTCCTGTCTCCTCGTTGTCGGGTCACGACCTCCAGGGGAGCAGAGCTGCCTGAACGTGCGGGCTGCTGAGCTGAGCGCATGACTTCCCTGGACGGGCTGTCAAGAGCCCAGATTCTGGCCTCTGCTCCCTCGCCAGCCCGGCGATCCTACCGCTCTCATTTGTAGAGATAAGTTGTGAAGGTAAAATGAGAGCATTCACATCATGAACTTGGAAGCAACTTGAACAGAAGTAGCACTATGCAAAACGCGAAGTATTTTTCTGGTGCCATGAAAACACACTTCGTAGTGGCCTGTTACCTGGCCTGTCATACCCTCATGGTGGCAGCCAGAGTTTAAGTAGAAATTGTCCCGAAACTGGTAGCGACTAAATGGTGTGGCAGTGACAGGTCTGTGGATCGGCTGCACCGCTGTTCCAGACCTCTGTTTCCCTTTCTGTGACTGGAGGTGGGGGTTGGACCAGATGGTCTCTCCTGGCTTAAAGACAGACCAGGTTGTCAGTGACAGGTCATGTGACTTGACAAGCCGAGGTCGTGTTGTGACATGTTGACCTGGGGAGGCGGGTCAAGTCCCGGCACACTACCCGGGAAGCCTTTGGGGAGGGGCAGGGCAAGTAGCGACTTTCATCTTTTGGGGTTGGCCCCTCCCGGACCTGGCATTCCTAGCTCCCCCAACAGACTGTGGCTTTGGAAGGGCTCCACTCCGGAGAGGGATGGGATTGGCCACCAGTGACCTGGGAAGAGGCACAGATCCTTCCGCGGAGGGCGGGGGCCGCGTGGGGTGTTTGTTCTCTTGGGGATTAATGGGGGGTTGTGGGGGAGGGGCGGGCGCGCTTCCGCATGCGCACTGCGGCCCCTCCTGTTGGCTCGCTGCTGTCCGCTGGGCGGGGGCCGGGCCCCGCCCCTCTCCCGTCCGGGCGCTGGCGGCTGCGGCGGTGGCGGCTGCAGCGACGGCAGCGGCGGTAGCAGCCTGCGCGGTGCCTTCTGGGAACGGAATCCCCAGGGCTGCCCCTGGCCCCCATGGCGCATGCGCGGGAGGCCGCTCGGTGATCCGCGGCGGCGGCGGTGGCGCTTCCTGCTAGGACCGGCCGGGGCCGTACCGGAGGCTCGGGCTCCACCGACCCTCCTCCCACTCCCTCCCACTCACTCTCTGGGCCGTGACTGCGCAGGGCGGGGCCGGCCGAACCATGGGCCGCGGTGAGTGCGGGGCCCGGCCCCCCCACCCCGCCCCTCCCCCTCCCCTCCTGTCCCTACCCTCTGCCCCCTCTGCGTCCTCTCGGCCCCTTTCCCGGCCCCATCCCACTCCCCCGCCCTCATCTGCCCCCGCCGTTTCTCCCTCTCACTGCCTGACTTCTGCCTTCCTCATCTCCCTCCCTTCAGTGCTTTGCCCACCCTCTGCCCGCCCTCTCCAAGTTCCTTCCTAGTTCGTGCGCCTTCCCCTCCTCCCCAAGCAGAGGGAAGCAGTCTGGGTGACAGGGCGCCTTGTTATGAGAGGGAAAGTTTGGAAACCGTCAGTGTGGAGTGGGAGCGATGGCGAGGTTGGGGAGAATACCTGCAGGTTTGAGGGGCGTCCCGCATATTAGAGGAGAACGCCTTGGTGCTAATTGGAAACCAGAGGAATTGGAGGTTCTGGATCCTTTTCCTTGCCTTAGGCTTGTAGAAGACTAAGGAGCTTCTTTTGAATCCTGGAAGAAAGCAGAATTGTGATTCTCACCTCACCCAAGCCCCGCATAAACTAGATCAGTGATTGTCTGATGGAGTGGGCATGGGGGCAGACTTCTGCAGGCAGTTGAGCCATTGCCTGGTGACCCGTGTGGCAGTCTGTACTTTTTATATGAACTTCCTCGGAGAGATGAGGCCAGGCGTTTTGGGAAACTTCTCAGTGTCCAGGCATTAGGGGAATTTATCCACACTTCATACACAGGGTGTTTCTAATGGGACAAAGGGCCTGTCCCACCATATGCCGTGAAATTGGGCTAGGATGATTTGGTCCCTGGGAGTTGAGGCCCTGACCCTCTGATCCTTAGGGACCAGGCTTTGAAAAGATGGTTATGGACTCAGGTAGCAGATCCTTGAGATCATTCTAGGCATTTACCTCACACTGTTAGGGGTCTCTTCTTGAGAGTGCCCTGGGCTCTGATGCTCTATTTGAATCTGGTAAATTCCTGAGGATCCTTTCTCCTGTGTTGCAGGTGTGGGCTAAGCTGGCGGCCCGGGCTTTAGACTGGACCTCACAATGTTTGCAGAGATGTTCAGGTAGCCATAGCAGTATGGCAATATGGCAAAGGATTCTTTCTTATTCTCCCAGGTCTCTGAGGGGCACCTTGTCCCTCTGAGGCATCCCCTGTTTCCTTGGGTCTCCCCACAACCTTTGCCTTCCTGGAGTCCTCCCTCAGGTACCCAGCCCAGTTTAATCCTCCTAGTGCCCACATGGATGTCTGTGTTATTAGGCACGCGGGAGCTGATTACACACAATGAATGGGGGCAATGAGAGCAGTGGAGCAGACAGAGCTGGGGGCCCTGTGGCCACATCTGTCCCCATCGGCTGGCAGCGCTGTGTGCGAGAGGGTGCTGTGCTCTATATCAGGTATAGATCTTCAGAGTTCCCCAAGTTCTATCAACCTGGCTGTCCTTGGCTTGCCTAAGTTTTCTTTCAAAGGTCTGATTTCTGGAGCCCTGTTGCTCTTCTTCCTCAGCCTTCCCCCCGGCCCAGCTGTTTTTGCTCTATATTTCTGGCCCTTGCATCCATTTTCCATCTTCTCACTTCCCTTACCCTCTGTCCTTCCTGGGAAGTTGTTTAACTGAAGAAGTAACCATTAGGGAGTATCTTCTAGTTCACTGTCACCTAATTTCTGGCCCTGTCCTTTCCCAGCCCAAGTGGCACAGAGCTGTCTTCCTTGGAACAAACCCGGAGCTACCTCCTCAGCGATGGGACCTGCAAGTGTGGCCTGGAGTGTCCACTCAATGTCCCCAAGGTCAGAGTCATGATAGGTGCCAGACAGTACAAGGATAAGCCCAAAGACAATGCAAATCACTGACTAGGTAGCCTTTGTCACCCCCAGCTGTCTTGTGAATCCTAGAAGTGGGGAAGCCCTCAAATCCCTACAGCCTCAGGCCCCTGCTCCTGAGAGACACCCTCAGGGTCCCTGCCCATGCCTGTCTACCCCACAGGTTTTCAACTTTGACCCTTTGGCCCCGGTGACCCCGGGTGGGGCTGGGGTGGGGCCAGCATCAGAGGAGGACATGACCAAGCTGTGCAACCACCGGCGGAAAGCTGTTGCCATGGCAACTTTGTACCGCAGCATGGAGA
The DNA here is from genome assembly GCA_004363535.1 of Dasyprocta punctata. Classification (NCBI taxonomy): domain Eukaryota; kingdom Metazoa; phylum Chordata; class Mammalia; order Rodentia; family Dasyproctidae; genus Dasyprocta; species Dasyprocta punctata. The sequence continues at coordinate 11,814 of RJWM01022884.1, read as the reverse complement.
CCACCTGCTCACATTCTTCTCCTGGTGAGTGTTCTGCCATATTACTGAAGACTAAGGAGTATCTAAGGGACTGGAAAGGTGGATGGTGGGAGGAGTTGTATAAGAGGGAGCAAGAAGGGTGGAGTTGGGTGCAGAGCTCCTTGCTGAGAGGAGGGGATTGGGAGGCAGGGAACTTTCTTGGGAGATGGGACTGGAGAAGACAAAAGAAAGTTCTTGGAAGGGAAGCTACAGGTTGACCCTTCATTTCTCATTTATTGCAGGAGAGGGAGCGAGCCCCCAAATGTTCCACACTGTGTCCCCAGGGCCCCCCTCTGCCTGCGCTCCCTGTCGAGTTCCTCCTTCAACTCCACTTAATGGGGGTCCTGGCTCCCTTCCCCAAGAGCCACCCTCAGTTCCCCAGGCCTTTCCCTCACTAGTGGGCCCTGGGGGGCTCTTCCAGCCACCAAGGCTTCCTGACCCAATCCCCTCTGGGGGTAACAGCAGCCCTTGTTTCCTCCCGAGGGGCAATGCCCCCTCTCCAGCCCCACCTCCTCCACCTGCTATCAGCCTCAATGCCCCCTCATACAACTGGGGAACTGCCCTCCGGTCCAGTCTGGTGCCCTCTGACCTAGGCTCTCCTCCAGCTCCTCTTGCCTCTTCCTCACCACCTTCAGATCCTCCTCTCTTCCACTGTAGTGATGCCTTAACACCCCCTCCCCTGCCCCCAAGCAATAATCTCTCTGCCCCCCTTGGCCCCTCTGGTCCTGCTACTCAGCCATCAGTGTCTTCAGCCACTATGCACCTGCCCCTGGTCCTGGGATCCCTGGGAGGGGATCCCACGGTGGAGGGGCCTGGGGCACCCCCCTTTCTTGCTAGCAGTCTACTCTCTGCAGCGGCCAAGGCACAGCATCCCCCACTACCCCCTCCCAGCACTTTACAGGGCCGAAGGCCCCGTGCCCAGGTGCCCTCTGCTTCTCATCCCTCATCACCCCATCCCTCTCAGCGTCGATCCCGCCGACCCCCAACTGTCTTGCGATTGCTAGAAGGGGGAAGCCCTCAAACCCCTAGACGGAGCCGTCCTCGGGCCCCTGCTCCTGTGCCCCAGCCTTTTCCTCTTCCAGAACCATCCCAACCGATTCTCCCTTCTGTTTTGTCCCTACTGGGACTCCCCACCCCTGGCCCGTCCCATTCTGATGGAAGCTTTAACCTTTTGGGGTCAGATGCACACCTTCCTCCTCCCCCAACCCTCTCCTCAGGGAGCCCTCCCCAGCCCAGGCACCCTATCCAGCCCTCCCTGCCTGGGACCACCAGTGGCAGCCTCAGCAGTGTGCCAGGTACGTGAGTGTTGAGGAGCCCTTCCTCACCTTGGGGGAATGGAGGCAGCCAAGGCATTTAAGTGAAATTCTAGCACTCTTTGGTGGTTGGGCTGAGGGCAGGGAGTTTGGGTTCTTTGGCTGTTGGGAGAAAGGGCCTCCCTTGAGCTGAATCTTTCTCTTCTTTTACAGGTGCCCCTGCCCCACCAGCTGCCTCCAAAGCTCCCATAGTCCCCAGCCCTGTGCTTCAAAGCCCATCCGAGGGGCTGGGGATGGGGGCGGGCCCAGCCTGCCCTCTGCCTCCCTTAGCTGGTGGGGAGGCTTTCCCTTTCCCTAGCCCTGAGCAGGGCCTGGCGCTGAGTGGAGCTGGCTTCCCAGGGGTGCTGGGGGCTCTGCCTCTCCCTCTGAGTCTGGGGCAGCCTCCACCCTCTCCATTGCTCAGTCACAGTTTATTTGGTGTGCTGGCTGGAGGTGGAGGACAGCCTCCCCCTGAATCCCTGCTACCCCCACCAGGAGGACCTGGCCCTCCCCTAGCCTCAGGCGAGCCTGATGGGCCTTCTCTTTTGGTGGCTTCCTTGCTCCCACCACCTTCATCAGACCTTCTGTCACCTCCTTCTGCACCCCCTAGTAACCTCCTTGCCTCTTTTCTGCCCCTTTTGGCCCTGGGCCCTACAGCTGGAGATGGGGAGGGATCTTCAGAGGGAGCTGTGGGTCCAAGCGGGGAGCCATTTTCAGGTTTGGGAGACCTGCCCCCTCTACTTTTCCCCCCACTTTCAGCCCCCCCTACCCTCATAGCTTTAAATTCTGCGCTGCTGGCTGCCAGCCTGGATCCCCCCTCGGGGACACCCCCCCAGGTGAGGATGGGGATGAATGGATGGGACAGAACCAGAGGTAGAAGCAGAGCTGGGAGCTGGGAACAAAAACCTGAGCTCCTAGAAGTTCTGGGGAGGACTTGCTCTTGGCTGGAAGTGGGACAGCTATTAGAATGGAGTGTATTTAGTAAACATGACCTATGGCATTTGAGGCTTCAGTCAAATTCTATATATAAAAGTATTATAGGTCTATCAAACACTTTACCCACCATATAAGTGCTGTAACCATTCTCTCTCCTTAGCCCTGTGTCCTGAGTGCCCCCCAACCTGGACCACCTACCTCCAGTGTCACCATGGCAACTACTGACCCGGGGGCCTCCTCTCTGGGCAAGGCCCCCTCCAACTCAGGGAGACCCCCCCAACTCCTTAGCCCTCTGCTGAGTGCCAGCCTGCTGGGTGAGTCTGAAAGAGAAACAGTAAATGGGGAAAAAGTTTTGGCTACCACTTATGTAAAGCCTAGAGAATAGTAGGGTCTGTTGTGCCTAATTGGTTGCCTGGGGAGAGACCCCTGTCTAATTTTTCTACAGGTGACTTATCTTCACTGACCAGCAGCCCTGGAACCCTCCCCAGTCTATTGCAGCCTCCTGGCCCTCTTCTCTCTGGCCAGTTGGGGCTGCAGCTCCTCCCTGCGGGGGGAGCTCCTCCACCCCTCTCAGAGGCTTCTAGTCCCCTAGCCTGCCTCCTACAGAGTCTCCAGGTGAGGACGGGTGGATATTTGTTAGGAAAATCTTTTCTAAAACTGGAAATTTAAGGATTTCTGAGTTATAGTGCAGGGACTGAATTTGAAACTGATTGAAATATTTTGCCAACAGATTCCTCCAGAGCAGCCAGAAGCCCCCTGTCTGCCCCCCGAGAGTCCTACTTCAGCCCTCGAACCGGAGCCTGCCCGGCCTCCCCTCAGTGCCTTAGCCCCACCCCACAGTTCTCCCGACCCCCCAGTCCCTGAGCTGCTCACTGGGAGGGGGTCAGGGAAACGAGGCCGGAGGGGAGGAGGGGGACTTAGGGGCATTAATGGTGAGGCCAGGCCAAGCCGGGGCCGAAAGCCTGGCAGCCGGCGAGAGCCTGGCCGACTGGCCCTCAAGTGGGGGACACGTGGTGGCTTCAATGGACAAATGGAACAGTCCCCAAGGAGGACCCACCACTGGCAGCATAATGGGGAGCTGGCTGAAGGGGGTGCTGAGCCCAAGGACCCACCCCCTCCTGGGCCCCATTCTGAGGACCTTAAGGTGAGTGCAGTGACTGAGGGCTAGGCTTGCAGGCTCTGAGATCAGGCTGGGGGCTGGTGCCTTTTTTCACTTTTCCATACACACAGAGTCTGTCTTTCCTCAGGTGCCCCTGGGGATAGTCAGAAAGTCTCGTCGTGGCCGGAGGAGAAAATACAAGTGAGTCTTAGGCCTACCCCTTAACTGACCTTTGCCTGCTTCTCGGGATTATAGAAGTGTCCAAATAGTGGCTTGGCTTTCAAAAAGGGCAGATATTTCTTTAAATATGAATAAAGATATTATGCCTTTACTATCCAAATGTAGAAAGTTTCCCACCCAACCTTCTGAAATTCACCTGGTGCTTGGGGAGCTGTTCCTGATCATCTGTGCCCCTTATTGCAGCCCTACCCGAAACAGCAATAGCTCCCGCCAGGATGTTCCCTTGGAACCCAGCCCTACAACCCGAGTAAGTGTGTGGGTGTGGATGGGTGAGTAAATGAGTTAGGGGTACATAAGGGATGAGAAAGGAGGAAGGGAGGTTTAGAGCGAGTCCAGAAAAAAGAAAAGACTTCTAGATACCTAGCTGATTGATTGCTCTTTCAACTTTCCCTCTGGTATAGGCAGCTGTCCCTCTGCCTCCCCGGGCCCGCCCTGGGCGTCCTGCCAAAAACAAGAGGAGGAAACTGGCCCCATAGCAGCTATACCTGGAGCTGGATCTGACCCTGACTGGGGAGAGCTGAGTGCTGAGCCTTGGGAGCCCCTGCCAGCCACTTGCACCTGTGGACAGTGGGTGGGGGTACTACTCCCCACTCAGAGCACAAATGCAACCCCTTCCCCTACAATCCCCTCCTGAGCCATTGCAGGGGGTAAGGAAGCTCCCCCGCTCCCCCCCAAAGCCATGTCACTGAAAAGGCCTGGGGGGGTGCTATGTGGCCCTCTCCTCACCAGGCGCTAACACCCCCTTCCTGAGGTCTTTTATTTGTTTAAGTTATTTTTGCACAAATGACTCTTTTATATTTAATTCGACTTCATTGCCTCCCTTCTTAAAGCCAGCAGGCTCAGTTTACAAACCTGTGAGCTACTGTTGGCTGCTGCCCTCCTTCCCAGTGAAAGGTACAAAGCAATAAGCATCATGCATCTTCCCCCCACCCCAGCGTCCCTCTGCTTCCGGCTCAGGTTGCTCAAAGCACAGATCCCCTCTTACCCCTGTCCCCAGGTTTGAAACACAGAGCCTCATTTCAGAGTGTAGCCAGGTTCCCGCTACTTTCCTCTGGGATACAAAAAGGGGACAAGGGGGCAAAGAGAGCCCTCTGGGCCTCTCCTCCCATACACACTACACTGCCCCTTCTCCCCCCATCAAAATGCTCAGAGACGTTGTGGTGATGCGACTGAGGATTATGCAACGTGGTCCAACCGGAGCGGCCAGCATGACCAGCTGTCCAGGGGCTGCCTCCTGCCTTTTCTTTTGTAAAGACAAGACCCTTGGGAGTTTTAATTCTGTTTTGTACTTGCCCTTTGGGGCCTCCACTGCTTTTCTATGGGAGACACTCTTAATTTAACAGATGAGAATATTTTGAAACTCTGGCTCTGGCTCTGTACTCATTTTTTATTTAGCTCTTTGGTAAGAACAGGTTCGAACTGAAATCTGTTTCTTGTAGTAGAAAGTGACTTAGACTGCCGATTATGTTCCAAATGTTTGTGTCTCAGTACTACTTCTTTCCCAGGAAACACAGCAGAGGCCACACAGAGTACAACAGCATTTAATGGTCAGAAACAGTTGTACAGTATTATAGTCAGCCACAGAAGCTGTGTCGGAGGACAAGGACCCAATCCTCCCCTATACCAGGCAAAGCAGTATTGGACATGAGCTGGTATGTGACAAGGCGCATGTCCTCATCCCCTGGGCCTGAGAGGAGATCACATCTAATGTCCCCCAGCTACCACTCTGTTCATCAGGGGAGGGGTGTAAACCCCACATGCAAGAAGAACCCTTGCCCCCAGTGTGAAATAGGGTGGGGCTGAGAGAGTTACAATGGAGGGGAGACCCTGTGAAAGCGTTAAGAGAGTTCAGAGAGGCAGGGGTTATCCCTGTTCTCCACCTCCTAAAGGTGCTCACTTTCCCAGCTTCTTCATCCGCTCATCAATGCTGGCAAAGTTCCCCTCAACTGTAGCCAGGTTTTCACGCATGGTTATCTGCACCTACAAAGAGGTAGAGAGGTGTACAGTCAGGCTGTGGTGCTTAGCTGTATGAGAAACATCTAGAAGAGATTACAGAAGAAAAAAATAAATAGAAACATAGCATATGGGCCAGGGGAAGGAGTATTTAAATACCAGTAGGATATCATGGGCCTAGCTTGGGGTTTGGAGGACTTCTGAGAGAATTCCCATGCTAGCCAGGTATGGTGGTGCACACTTATAATTCTAGTATTTCACGAGGCTGAGGTAGGAGGATTCCAGGTTCTAACCCACCACTGACAACTTAGCCAGACCCTCTCTCAATAAAAGGGTTGGGGATACAGCTCAGTGTGAAGGCCCTGGGTTCAAGTCCCACCACTTAATAATCTGTTATATGTAGTGAGAACCAAATAAGCCTGAGTAGCTGAGATGATAGGTGTGTGCCACTGTGCCCAGCTATAACAAGTACTCAAATACTTTGTTTTCCTTTTTTTTTTCTTTTGGTACTGGGGATCAAACTCATGACCTCACGCTTGCCAGGCAGGTTCTGTGATCTCCTGATTTTAATACTCTAGCACTGAATATAGTACCTCCAAGAAAAATTGACTTGCTGTGTGTTGAGGAGTACCTAAAGGTATGAATGAAGGTGAGGGTCATGGTTCAGGTCAGAGGAAGTGGCTGGACCCTGACAAGGTCCATAAAGCCATGTTAGGACTATACAGAAAAAGACTCCATTAACACTTAAGTGATTCACCCATATTATTGTGCCTAACCCACGTAACTGAGGGAAGGGCAATTTATCACTTGATTTTTTTTTGTTTTTTTTTTAGGCTGGCCTTGAACTTGCTGTGATCCTCCTGCCTCAGCCACCTGAGTGCTGGGATTACAGGCATGTGCCACCAGGCAATTTATTAGTTGAAAAGATAGATGTTCCTAAGTTGTCAAAGGTCCCACACTGTTGAAAAACAGTATGAAGTTTCAGACCAAGTCCCTACCACAACACTGGGCCACAAAACAAACTAAGACAAAACCCCAAGCGATGAATCTGGAGAATCTAGTGTGTATGTGCTGAACAAAAGTGAGAGCGAATCAACGGCGGTACGCACCTGGGTCAAAAGGTTGGCATTGTCCTTTAGGGAACTGGCAATCATCTGCTGGGTGGTATCCAAGTGTGTCAGGAGCTGGCCAAACTGCATGGCTACGAAAGAAGAAAGGTATGGTTTAGACTAGAATCTAAGACAAGAAGGAGAGGAACAAACTGGCTTTTTCAGTTCTTGGCATGCCTGGCATTTGACCTCCCACCTTGCTCGTGCAGATGCTTGATGGTAACAAGTCTTTGCACCAGCTCAGGAAGGGTGGAGGCTATGGGGCTCCAGCGCTGTATGGTTTCATATAACTGGTGCACCTAGAGAGACATGACAGGGCCCAGTGCGAATGGCTGAGGTGGCTATGAAAAGCTCACTGTCCACTGGAGAGAGGACCAAGGGAGGAAATGGAAACACTGTCTTGACTCTCTCAGCCAGTAAGAGCTTATAGAGATAGGACCTGAGGATCCAGTGTGTGCTCAGGTGTTGGTATTACCACTTGGAAAACCTGAGATGGCAGAAGGGGTATGAAAATGGGGAAGGTATCTTCCTGACCTTGCTTTGTGTATCGGCATCCTCCACAGAGGCTTTATGCTTGGCAATCTCATTCACCTTTCCCAGGACACTCTGAAAGCACAGATTTTAAAACTGATAGTGAGGGGACCCAGGGCTTCTGATATCTCAAGCTACCCAGAATGATTTGCCCCCTGCCTTAATACCTGTAGCCGAGCCTCCACTTGGTCCAAAACTGCAAGGTCCAGGGCGCTCACCTTTGCCTGTAATAGCTCTACAGTCTCCTGGAGGTAGGGGGACGTATCAAAGGGAAAGTTATCAGACTAAGAATAGGCTTACCATATTCCATGTTCATATATTAGCTATAGACTTAGAAGTGAGTCTAGAAGTAGGTCCAGTTCCAGTCTCCCCTCTGTAACCCAACACTCCTCTTCTACACTCACCATCAGACAGGCTCCGTGCAGACCAGCGGAAAGGGGATTCTGGAGGAAAAGATAGAGAAAGAAGAAAACAGTGAATCTCATAGCCATAGTCATGTGATTACCACCTTTCCCCACCCTTCCTGTTTCTAGCTGGCGATCCTGGTAACCAAAGCTCTTTGCTGACTTCAAGGCTTATCTGGAATGCTGTGGACCTTAGGGCTCAGGGTACAGAATTTGAGGCTCAGCCTAAGTAAAGGGGAGAGCACCTGACCTGAGCATCCTGATCACAGCGGACAGTTGCCTCCAGCTCTGTCAGGCGCTTCTCAAGTTCTGCAACCTAGGGGAAGACAGGAAGTAAGATCTGCCGTTATGCCTCCACAGGAGGAATAAGATCATGCTTTGTGTGCTTGTCACTCCCCACCCCTTCCCTAAGGTACTCCTTTCCCCATAACACATCCCTAGCCAAAATCTTTAACTCCTAACTGAAAGTAGATGGACGAGAGAAACATGGAGAATGAGACCTAACAAAACAAAACAACCTCCTAGCACTTCCTCCCCAGGTCTGATCCTTCAGAGGCAGAAAAACTCTAGGCCCACATCTTCTCTGGCCCTTTAATCATATATACTATGTACATACTTTGGCAGCTTGAGAGAACTTATCCTGCTCAGGACGAGAATGTAGTTCGTAAGTGACAAGGCTGCCATCCGGGAGGTTCCCGCTGGTGGTCTTTCCCCCTGAACTCCCTTTGCTGTTCTTTGTTGTTTCCAGCTGCAGCAGTAGGCGCCTGGTCAGGAGATCAAGTATAATGATGACTTGAAAGATGAGGGCTACATTCTCTTGCCTCATAATCAACATTAAAGAACAGCTAGGCTAGGCTGGGCATGGTGGGGCACGCCTGTAATCCCAGCACTCAGGAGACTGAAGCAAGAGGATCACTATGAGTTTAAGGCCAGCCTGGGCTACAAAGTGAGTTCAAGACCAGCCTGAACTGCATAGTGAAACCCTGTCTTAAAAAGACAAAAAAAAGGTCTGAGGATATAGCTCAGCAGCACAAGCGCCTGCCTGGCAAGCACAAAGGCCACAGTTTGATTCCCGGTACCAAAAGATTAGCTGGGCCATTCCTTCCCCCTTAATATCCTCTATGAGTAGCTAAGTTCTTCCAGATTCCCCAGTCAGCAATGATTTTCCCACAAAGTAGGGCACCCACTTAGCCAGAGCTCCATCAGGGTCAGTGAGGCTGATCGCGGCATCTGGTCCCAGCAGCTTCTCTAGGTGGGAAGCAACCAGCTGCTGTTTCAGGGCTGCCAGCTGCTTAGCCAGCACCACAGGGGTCAGCTTCTCCTCACTGGCTGACTCCTTCACTGCTGTCTGGTATAAAAAAGAGGCAGACCATGTGGGATGGCAGGGATGAATCAAGACCAAAAAAAAAAAAAATCAACAGCTATAAAGACAGCTGTGGCTGGAAGTCAGTTTTTAGCACAGTAGACTGTCTACCTAATAATAACTGTGAATGTAGATACATGTGTATCCCTAAACCCTGGGAATTTCAGTTGCCTTATCCAAGGAGTTTAGGGAATCTGCCTGTCTGCTGGGAGGTCCTGCTCTGCTATGATAAGCCACACAACAGACGTAGGGAGAACAGAATGTATAGTTACCTTGATTTTCTCAACTTCAGCTGTCAGCTCTTGGACCTCATGCAGTAATCGCTGATACTTTTGCTGAGGTGTCTCCTTTACTCCCAGGCCCTCTCCAAGCTAGAGAGCAAGCACAGAGGGTGATGTCACGCTTCCATTACAAAGAGCCTCAAGAATTTGTCCAAACCCTAGGCCTAAGTCATAAAGTATCATATTCAACACCTGACTCCTTAACACTCTACTACAAAAAGAAACAGAGATAGTCAGAGGCCTGTAGACTCCCCAGAATTATCAGGGGTAGCAGTGGGGAGCAGAAATCACCAACTGCACCATGCTTGATTCCTTAGGATCCTGACTAGAGAAACTCAGAATCGTGACTACACCCCCTTGATTTCCCTGCTAAATGTCTGCTAGACAGTATTACCACACCATTCCCATCAACACACAAAACAAACCATCTCATATTCTCCAGATTCATATCCTGTCCTCTTGGTTTTTCCAATGCGATCTGAGAAATCTGCCAAGAGAAGAAGATGGGACTGAGGACTTGATCTAGAACTAGGGTAGTCATATTCTCAGGTGACTATGAGAGGTCACCAGAGATCTCCATGAGTGACCCTTTCCCTAGAACGAAAGCCACTGAGATCTAAGGATAGTAAGTCACTCCTCAAGCTTGTCTTCTAAGATTCCCCTACCCAACTTCAGCTTAGGCTCACCAAGTCCCTTTGTCCCCACTCTCTTGTCCTTGAACTTGTCATAGGCAGCATTGGGATTGACAATGATGTGCTCCACACTTGTGCTCGTCAGCTCCTCCTGCAGGAACAGGTAGTTCAGACAGAATAGGCAGATTCATTCCCACCTTGTAACTTTCTCTAGCCCACAAAATCCCAAACCACTGAGACAAAGCCCGACTTTTCCAAGGGGAAAGAAGGGTGGCTCCATTACAAGCTGCTGACCCAGGCTCCATCTAGGAAACAGAAGCTTCCTGGTAAATTTGGAGCCTCAGTTGTATAAATATTAACACCCTGATTCAGCCAGGAACAGAGGCAGCAAACCTCCCCACCCACTCTGTACATACCACCCCCCACCCTTCCCAGTTATCTGGCACGCAACATGCACTCGGTAAGAAACCAACATGACCTCTTTAACCTCCCCCTCCCAAAAGTAAATCTCCTTGCCAACTGAGCAAGTCCATTTTAAAGCTGACCTCCCATCCTTGCTAGAGGAAAGAGGAAGGAAGGCAGATAGGCCAATATCTCTGAGTATGAATATTATATCTGCTGAAGGGAAGACACCAGCTCTTAGATACAAAAGGAAGGTTGGTAGAGGGCCTGACTAGAAGCCTAGTTTCTGGGCTGCTGTGAGGATAAGCAATTCAGAGGATAGGTAGAAGAGTCACAGGTTTACTGGCTTATTTTTAAAGGGGCATCTTAGAAGCAACAATCATAAACAATAGCTGTTTGCCAAGAACGCCCTGGGCAAGGGTCAGATGTAAGCCCTGAAAAGGAGATGGTGCAGCACTTCTTCACAGAGTACCTAGTCTTTCTCCCTGACCCCTCTGCACTGTCCCAAGAGCTGAAGCTCTATCATAAGCAGGTGATACAGCAGAGAGAATGAAAGATGCTGCAACCCAGAAACCAAAGCAGAGGTTCTCTCCTTACTAAACATCAACTTGTTCAGCTTCCAGTAACTATACCAATGCTGGGTACTCCTGACTCACATCCCTCCTCCATGTAAGAAGCCCAAGAGCCTCCCACTAAAGTAATGAAGATAGCAGGAGGGAGACTCAGGAGTCTTTATTGTTGGGGGTGACATAGTCACCTTCCACAGGAGGAAGACAAAATGAGTATTCTTTCTTTCACCTAAAAAAAGAGCACTTAACCCTGGCTATACATTAGAATCACTAGAAAAAAATTTTTTTAATGGTCTGGACCCATTTCTCACATGCTGATTTAATTGTTGTAGGGTAAGTCCAGATACCCAAGTGATTCTAATCTGCAGTCAGGAACTTCCGCCTGTGTGTGAGTACATGGGAAGTGGGGAGGGTAAGTGGAATAGAGAGCAGCAGTGGAATAGAGCCAGGCTCTGTCCCTCACATGTCTGCTCTGCTATTAGAGAAGGAATCAGTGTGGGTGGCAGCTTTAAAGATAAGGGGGAAAGAAGACATTATCAATTTTGATCTCTGCCTTTTCTTTAGGGAATTGCTAGACAGAGGGTAGAAGCCATAGAGCAAGGGAAAACAAAAGGACCCAATGTCCTATATGCAAGTCCCAGGGGGAAGAAACATTTGAGTCTCAAATGAGTCTCTTTAACCTTCACTGAAATGGTATAGCTAGAGTACCCACTTGGCAAATAGCTGTGTGGTCTCTAGTCTCTAGAAACAGTTTGTCTGACAAGGATGCAGGCTCAGGAGAGATACTTTTTCTGAAGCTGATGCTTAAGAATATATGCCATAGCCAGGTGAGGTGGCGCACACCTTTAATCCCAGCATTCCGAAGATTGAGGTAGGCCGAGTGATGTGAGTTTGAGGCCGGCTTGGGCTACAACGTGGGTGCAAGACCGGCCTGAAGTACAGTGCGACCCTGCCTCAAAAAAAAAACAAAACAAAAAAAAAAAAA